>JAOVVB010174807.1:0-11361 GCA_028570985.1 Heterobranchus longifilis | reverse complement strand
TGACCCAGTGAGAAACAGGTGCAGATGATGACAGATGATCAGGTCGGTGATTAGTATACTGTACTGCTGATGCTGAACGCTGAGTGGTTGGAACAGACGAGAGGGGGAATGAGGTCGCTGCTGAGGCTGTTACATAAACAACCTATTTTTTTTATCGTATCTTTAGGCGGTTTGCAGCCTGTCACAGTAAAACATTTGTTCCCATTTCTTTAGTTTAATATGAAATCATTACAAACACCACTAAAATCCTACATTTTAAACTTTATTTAAAATATAAAATCATGTTCCTGAAAACAAACAAACAAACAAACAAACAAACAAACAGCAATAATAATAATAATAATAATAATAATAATAATAATAATAATTGGTCATTTAATCCAGAGTAATCATGAATCATGAATCAAATGTTTAGAATTTTTTTAAAAATACATACGTAACATACACAACAAAATCTAATCCAAAAATATACAAATCAAGGTTCAATGCAAAAGATTAATGAGTAAAAACTTAAACGTACATATGAACATAAATTAATCACATGTAAAAGAAATCATCTGAAAATCAAGGAACTTTGTACACGAATAACACGAAAAAAAAAACCCAATTAAACCAATCTTGTGCAAAATGTGTCAAATGACTCATTTGCAAGATTCCGTTGCGAACGTAGAGGCATCATGAGCAAAAGAGTCATGTGTAAATGTAAATGAATTATATAAAAGAATCAGTTGTGAAATTAAAGGAATCGTTAGAAAGAGTCACTTGTGAATTTTAGAGTTGTGTGTAGGAGAAATTAAATCAAAAAAGAAATGTAAAAAAATAAAATAAATCATTCATATCTGAAACAATCTCGCGTGAAAAACAAATAAGGGATTTATGTCTAAGAGTCATTCGCTGAAATACAGGAATCACGAAATTATGAAATAAATGAATCGTGTAAAAACTCACATATGAATTTAAAGCAATTGTTAGAAAGAGTCACATGTGCAAGAGTCACATGTCTGTGATAAAGGAACCATGTGCTATAATTCTGGTGAAAATAAATAAATCTTTTGTATACGGCAGGTGGAAGAGTACGAACACTAACTTTTTTCGTAAAATTTTCACATAATCGATAACACATGATTTCTTTATATTTGCGAGCGACTCGAGCATGCGATTCATTCGTGATTTGGATTAATTTCTTTTAAACACTGTAGAAAGTCCAAATCTGGAGTCCGAATTTGACATTTGAATAATGTGATACTTTATAATTTGCAATTTGTAAATGAATTGCAAAGCGTCACATCAAAGCTTGATACACTCAAGTGGTAATGAACACACACCTTTATATTACAGTGAAAAACAAATGCAAATGTGCCTTCACAGCTCACCCAGAGATCTCTCCTTTAATTCAGGACACGTACAGTATGTGTGTTACAGTAAGTGTGTGACGAGTTTCTCATGCCCTGTATATACAGTATGTGTGTGTGTGTGTGTGTGTGAGATGAGAGTGAGAGTGAAGCAGAAGCCTCTCTCGCTCTCTCTCTCTTTCTGTGTGTGTGTGTGTTTGTGTGTGTGAAACCCCCGGTGTGTTTCGCTTCAAACAGGATGATAGCTTACGTGTTCAAAGCGGTGAAAAAAAAAAAAAGAAGAAGAAAAAAAAACACATTCTCAGTTTTACTATGAATCGTCCCGGAAAGAGATGATATGAACCCACATTCACCTGAAATTTGAGGAGATGATGAGAAAGTGAATCAGATTGGCTTTTTTTTTTCTTGATGTGAGAATTTTGTTTATACGAAAGTGAAATTTTAAGCAACTGAATCAATCAAAAGATAAATACATAAATAAATAAATAAATAAATAAAGGTGCCTTCTTGAAAGAATGCTGAAATTCCCATATTTCCCATAAAATCCCTTGGATTTTAAGTCTTTAACACAGCATCGTGTTTTCTTTTTTTTTTTTTTCTTCCCTTTTTATTAGTTCAGAGAAATGTCGTGTTCAGAACTGACCAATGGGAGCGCACAGGAGTCCAAGCCCGGCCAATCAGACAGCGAGGAGAGGACGTTTGTCATGAACTTGTACCAGTTCATGAAGGAACGAGGCACGCCCATTGAGAGAATACCTCATCTCGGATTTAAACAGAGTGAGTAAACAGTCTGAGTGGTTGGAACAGACGAGAGGGGAGACGAGGCTGCTGCTGACGCTGTTTTATAAACAGACGATTTAAAAAAGAATTTTTTTAATCATTTCTTCAGTTTAATCTACATCATTTTATTTTACTTAGTATGGAGAAATGAGGCGGGGGGGGGGTCAAGACTTTTGCTCAGCACTGTATTTAAATTCTGATTCTGAACACTGAATCTAAATTCTGAAAATTGTGCACGTGCACTGTAAATCTTAATTCTTTTATTTAAACATGTTTATGCATAGAGCTTACATAATTGCTCAAGACTGTGAAAAATGACATATTTATGTTATATTTATTTGATATTAAAAGTTTTAAATGCAAGCTGTTTCCAATAAACCTGTTAGTAAAATTGAGCGAATTTGGGGTTGCAATGTGCATCAAATAACATTTGTACTTTTTGATTCATAAGCCATAAAAAATATGTTGAAATAAAAAATATGGATTTAAATTTAATTAAGTTTAGTATTGCTTCAATAAACTTAAAAAAAAAAAACACACACACACACCTTTAAACCTTTAACACTACTAAACACTTTATCCTATCCGCGGATTAGTCTTAGCCTTGGCTTGGCTTTACACTTTCGCAAAATTTCAGTGCAAAATTGTATTTCATAAAATAAACATGCCTTTTCTTTCTGATATCTTCTGTGCACATTTCTGGCCACAAGACTAAACGATGCAATCAAGTTTTACTTTTAATTCAATTTCCTCTTTTCTTTGCTTTACACTTCCAGGGTGTTGTTGTTGTTGTTGTTGTTGTTGTTGTTGTTTCCGTCTTATTATTTTTGGAGCATTATTGGTGCTACTAAAATGGAAAACATTTCAGTCATCTAAAACGTTTTGCACGCTGCCAGTCTGATATAGACGTCCAAAAAAAGGATGCGGTTCGTCATCTCTTCCTGTTAGAGAAGGTGCTGCTCAGCCACGTGTAGTGATGAACAGGAGGTACTGGCCTCTGTAGAGCAAGGTGCATGCTTTGAAAAAAGAAAAGGAAAAAAAAAAAAAGCCTTTTTACCGTTTCATTAGATCATCAAGGGTTCTTAGTTCCTATAAAACATGATTTCAGAAAGTTTTACGCCAACACTACAGTAGATAAATATTATCTAAATATTCTATATTATTGTTGAATTTTGAACTTTTTCAAACTGATGTTTGTTTAAAAAAAAAGGAAAGAAAGAAAGAAAAATCATTCACATCAAATCATTGAATTACTTTGACACATCAGGCCTGACCAAAAGCTGTTTAACTCAGTTTAATAACATCATTAATGTCACCAAAGATTCTGATGATGATGTCTATTTAATATTTCTATAATATCAGCTGCTAGCTTTAAGCGCGTCTGACTATTATTATTATTATTATTATTATAATTATGTGTTGTTGACGTTAATGTCCTCATTTTAATGTAAAACAAGCAACCTGAACCTACAATAAATCAACATTCAAATTTCTTTTCTTTACATTATTGACCAAATCGAGGGTGAATATTGAAACTGTTTTGTCTTTTTCAGTTAACCTGTGGAAAATCTACAATGCTGTGGAGTTACTCGGAGGCTATGAGTCGGTAGGTTTGTGCGCACACCCAAACACACACAAACACATGCATGCACACGCAAACACACACACACACACACACACCTACCAGCCTTCCACCTGCTGCACCATAAAGTCTCATAAATAGCTCTCACAGCTCGCTTGCGAACTGAACACCTCAGAGCTTCTGGACGGCATTTCTTTGAAATAGAACTTGTTGTTTTGTTTTTTCTTTTTCTTTTTTTGCGGCCATCACTCGACTCGGGCTCTGAAGTGGAAACTCGAGCTTGTCCTGAGCTCACGTTGAAAGCAGTGGCCGTTAAAAACCACAACGAGAGCTCAGAGCGCGGGTCCTCAGACTTCCCTCTTCAGACATCCTGAAGCTTTGCTCTTTGCAAGACCCTCTGCCCACCTCTGCTTCTTTGTAGCGCTCACTCAGAAACTTTCCACTTGCTCGAGTGTGTGTGTGTGTCAGTAAGTGTGATGAGTGTGTGTGGTTAAAGCTAGATCTTGACACTTCATCCAGCTTTATTTTACGTTTTCGGGCCAAAGATCTGAGGAGGCACAACGTGAAACATCTGCTACCTTGTTTTAAGCATTCTTAGAAGAAAAGAAAAAAAAGAAAAAACTAAATCACAAAACTAACACACTTTAGTGAAAGTACACTCAGAATAAAAGATACAGATGTGTGAGAAAATTTGTTAAACATGCTAAATCGTAGCGCTATGACTAACCAGATCAGATTAGTTTAGAAAAGATAATCAGGCAGATATTGTGTTACTCATAACACACCATGAGACAAACACACAATCACACAATTAGTCACCACCGGTTTATCTGTGTGACCCCGAGAGAGAGAGAGAGAGAGAGAGAGAGAGTGTAAATCTTAAAGGCCCAAAAAATCGTGAAATTATTAATCAAAATACGGAGAGTTCTGGTAAAAAAAAAAAACTAAAAAGATTTCACTATTTTACGCGGATGCTGAATTCTGATTGGATGTTATCTATTACTAATATATCCCCGTTTCCATAGTAACAGCACATTTATTTCGGACACTCGTCATAATCGGTGATCATTTGGTGAAACTTTCTGAAAGGACATGTTTAATTACATTCATGGAAGGAGTCTCCAGTGTCAGAGCTCCAGTGTAACTGTTGCGATTTGAAGGGTTTTTTTTTTTTAGTAATTTTCAGAACAGAGGAGTTTCTTTTAGCAGAATGCAGGTGTTTAATGAGATTAAATGTAACTGTAAAAGGATTATAAAATAAGAAAAAAATGTATGAGTTGTAATGATCGGTTGTGAATAAGACAAAGAAAATTCTTGCTTTTAATTTGCTTGTGTAGCACTTTCATAAAGTTCTTTATCGATAAAATTATTATTATTATTATTATTATTATTATAAAACACTTATACAGGGATGTGCGGTTTTAGGACAATAATCAACTGTAAAGCTCATTTCATATTGCTACAATATCCTGTTATAATATAATATATTATATTATCTTATATAGGGAATATTAGTGCTTGTGGCCTGTGTTTTCACTTTGTGTGTGTGTGTGTGTGTGTGTGCAGGTGACAACCAGGCGGTTGTGGAAGAACGTGTACGATGAACTGGGCGGCAGTCCGGGCAGCACCAGCGCCGCCACCTGCACTCGCAGACATTACGAAAGGTAAACTCCATCATCCTGACAGGAAATAATCCCAAATGAAATATTAATAATGCAGTTCAGGAGGTCACCTCGCACCTCATTGTCAGGGGTTCGAATCTCACCTCTGTGTGCATGGAGTCTGCATGTTCTCTTCCCATGCTTGGTGGGCTTCCTCCGGGTTCTCCGGGCACATGCAGATTGGATAGATTGGTGTTTCCAAAGTTCCAGTAGTGTGTGATTAGGTGTGTAAGTGTGTGTTTGTCATGGTGTATCCAGTTCTCTGGGATGGTCAGATGTACTGCATAGTTCTTATAAGATTACAGAAGAAAACAAATATAAGATTGTTGATCTTAGTTCTAAGCATGTTTTTATGCATTTATTTTCTCATCGTGTCCCGGATTATTTTGCTTCTTTCTAAAAATGAATACTTAATTTTTTACAGAAGTTTTTAGAATTTTTCATTTTCTGTGACAGTGAGTTTTTAAAAATGAATTTAATAGATTGCCTGATAATCGCACTGCATTATCATCATCATCATTATAATTGGTCATTATCAGTCATCATCATCATCACTATGAACATCTCCATCCTCATTTTCATAAACCCCCGGTAATCATCATCATCATCATCATCATTATCACCATCATCACCATCATTCATCATCATCATCATCATCATCATCATCATCATTCATTATCATCATTCATTATCACCAACTTCTTCATCATTCATTATCACCACCACCATAATCATCATCATCATTATTCATTATCACCATCACCATCATTCATTATCATCATCATCATCTTCATTATCACCATCATCATCATCATTATTTACCACCATCATTATTATACTCATCTTCATCATCATCATCATCATTATTCATTATCACCATCATCACCATCATTATTATTCACCATCATCATCATTGTTGTTGTCATTCTGCCCCTGTTAGTTGTGATGTCATCATTATAAAATTCTTCTGATCAAATACTAAACTCTGTAGGAAAGAATAGATTGTAGTACAGTATGTAATATTGTCCTGAGACATGTTTTTTTGTCTTTATGAGGCCAGTTCCAGTATAAAGGATGTGACATTCTGACTCAGATCATTAAACAAACAAGCTTCAGCACACAGGCACACTTAGTATCAGTGAAATAATCACCAAAATGTTTAATATAACCCCTTAACCATTCATTCATTCATTCATTCATTCATTCATTTATATCTTCTTTCATCTTCTATAGCACTTATGCCTGGAGCCTATCCCAGGAGAGGTACACCCTGGACAGGGTGGCAACCCATCTTTTTTTTTTTAATGCAAGAAAGGAACGTGACACTATTTACATGTAACATATGAAATAAACCCAGAATAGGAGAAAAGGGAAAAGGACCAAGTTAAAGTTTCATCAGTACAGTATGAGCAGATGTAGCATTTCAGTGTGTTTTTCCCCCCACAGTAAGGTTGACTGTCGCATGGAAAGGACATGAAAATCTTTGATCAAACACAATTAGAAATAATAATATCATAGAATTACTCATACAGCATGAATTTTCCAAAAGCTCAAATCTTCCAGTCGAAATCAGAGCAGTAAAGCGATCTCGGTCGCTCTGTGGTTCATGAAGAGTTTCAGAAGCCAAAACTAGCCAAAAACCTGTTGTTGTGATTTTGCAAGCAGGGCTTTTAACCCCCAACCTCACGCAGTTTACACTGAGTTCAGACTGCAGCTCTGTTAGTTGTGGATTCAAGCATCACCCAAAGACATCATCCCAGGTTCTGTCACGGAGCTTACAGGAACACGAGTGTTTTGCATGTACAGTACACTCATGCTTGTGTCTTTTTGTGCTCTCTCACCAGGTTGGTTCTACCATACGAAAGGCATCGGAGGGGAGAGGAAGACAAGCCACTTCCTCCATCGAAACCTCGTAAACAGTACAAGAGAAGTGAGGAGAGCAAGGGCAAACCCGAGAGCAAGAAAAGGCGGAGGACAGATGGAGACGAGACAGAGGTAAATTAAAAACGTTTCTCGCAAAGCAGCGTTCGGTTCAGGGCTTTCGAGACGAATCCAAACACTCTGTGCTATACACTGCAGCTCTGTTTGCAGAGTCGAAGCTAGAACCTGAATTGCTCGCACACATTAATGCCACTCTGAGCAATACCACAGGAAGCCAGACAAGATAAAGAACGTTGTGATTAACTTCGGATGAACTTCCTGTGTGCTATATCTCAGTCATGTGAGATGTTCGTCCTGAGAAAAATCTGAAGATTTTCATTCAGCACAATTTTATGATGTGACGTGCTTCTGAGCTGGTTTACTCTCCTCAAAGTTTCCTCAAAGGTTCTTCAAAGGTTCTTTGGATGAGTAACTGTCCTCAGAACATTTGGAACCATTCCCCCTACAGGGGAAAGCCCTTTTCCATGGGGACGTTTCCAAAGATAAGATCATAACTCTTGCAGTTCTGTTTTGACTATCTTCCTGAACTTTCCTCTAACATGTTTGTGTGTTTTGCTCATCAGGAAATTCTGAGAGGCAGCCATCTCTGTGAGAGAGGAGTCTGTTCTCACTCTGGACCGTGGCAAGTTTCCTCAGAGCATTCGGACAGTGACCAGGTCTCACCTCGAGACATGTGCCTCAGGGATAAGCCTCTTCTTCAGCCGCTGGTCCCCGCCCTGGTTATATCGCCTCTGGAGAAGAAGAAGCGTCTAGCTCAGGCGAGCTTGAGTTTAGCGCCTCCTGCTGACCTGGAGGACGGAACTGAGCCTGAGAGACCTTCTGTGATTCACCTGTCAAATTTGTCAACACCTTCTGGACGCATAAGCCACACCTCTGATGGCTCACCCTTGCCTCTGTCCTCTCCATCCTCCTCACGGAGCCCCTCTCCGTTGTCCGTTTCCTCGGAGGACTGTGTGGCCGTGTCGACCCAGAAGACGACCGCTACTGAAACGGAAAAGCAGAAACAACCACGCTTCGGAGCTTTGCCTGAATCCGTAGTGCGTGCCTGCCAGCCTTTACCCATCATCCACTCGTACCCCTGCTCAAAAGACATGTCCACTCTGTCACGCCCACTTCACCACAACTTCCATGATGTCACATCCACAGATCCAGACAAAACCCAGAGACACTCGGCGCTCAGAAAACCCGTTCCCATGTCTCTAGGCCCGTCCTGCTGTTGGCCTGCTGTTGGCTCGAGCTTCACCACGGTCGTCCCTCGCTCCCGTGACCCCTGGAGGCCTATGTCATTGCAACCACTTTACAAATATCCTGCCCAGAACCCCAAGAGGCCAAGCAGTGCTGAGACACACATGAAGAAGCTTTCATCTCCTCTACGCTTCCCAGAACGAAAGGACAAATCTAAGACTGTGCCGACCCAGCAGTATCTCGTGCACCAAAACGGATTGCCCCAGTCGCCGGGTTACCTGGTGCCAGGTTTCAACCGGATCAGGGCAGAAGCGCTGGAACACATGAAAACTTTTCCTTTCCAGCCTTTCATCGTCCCTGCTCAACTCAGCATCCCTCTGTCTCAGTCACATCCCACACATCCCATGCAGAATCCCTTCTCCGGGCAGTATGACGCCCCGATGCGGCCGTACCCGTACACAGTGCCGGTCTGGCCTCCACCCACTGGGTACAACATAGCGACACTGCAGCCGTATTAATCCAGACTGCTTTTATCTCCACGGACTGGGATTTCTAGGGGTTCTAGCCTGGACCAGGTCATGGTCAAAATAATGTAGCTCATGATTGCTGTATGAGAAAAATCCCACTGACGGGATTCGCATAGGTGAATTTTATTTCATATTAACCTCCGTATGACATTTTACTGCCTCTATGATGACTTGAATCTCTTGACAAATGTGTGTGTGTGTTTTTTTTTTATATGTTTGTTCAGCCTGACTTAAAATCTAGATTTAATCACACCAGATTACGCCAGTAGTTCAGGACCGAAATGATATTTTGTCGGTTTTGTCAGCTGCGGCATTTTTCATAGTAAGGGTTTTTTTACTCTGTCTGTCTCTCTCCTTCTGGAGATGTGATAGAAAAGTCTCCTTTTTAAGCACTTAATAATGTAAATTAATGCAACTGTGACTAAAATATAAGAAATTAAAAGTAATAATAATAATAATAATAATAATTTCAATCAGAATATAAACAGAGTATTGACAATCCATTACTTTGCACTACTGACTCAATCCCTGTTTTAAAAATATCACACAATGAAGTAATGTAAATTTTTACTGTGTCTATATAGTATTTTATTTTCTATTAAATACATTTGCTTTGTATAAAATTTGTTCTCAAGTTTGACTAAGGTGTTTCATAATACTGTACACTGAAAGAACTGGACAGTTTCTGAACCCTCCAGTTCATTTAATGGAAGCAATCTAAGTTAAAAATGATTGATAATGTAGGAACAATGTTCCAGATGCTGTCGCTGTGGTGTTGTTTGACATTCGTTGCTTCGCTGGTTATGCTGCAAGGGCATCTGACAAACCTTGTAGAGATTTTGCAGTTGTTGTAATGTTGTAGCGCCCCTTATTGGCCAAAGTGCTGACTCCGAGTGTCTTGCTTTCTATATACAGTATATGTTTTATTTTTAAACTTGTGAATCATTCATAAACAAAATATTGAAATACATGATGCATTTCTGAATATTTTTATAGTGTTGATTGTCTGCAATGATTTCAATAAAGCATGGACAACCCTTAGTGTTCAAAAAGACTGAATTTTGAACGAGATGTTTGTCTCCTGCTCTATCGTGATGTGATTCCAGCCTGTTCATCATTCAACATTGACGCATTTAAAAAGATGTATTTGAGGCTGTATTATTTAGCCATAGCATTAAAATGGAATTGCATGACTGGAAAACCTCCAGACTCAAAGATGCAGTAGTGCAAATACAACACTTCAAGATCCACTTCCAAGATGTTATAGCTTTTTCATCTCTGTTGGCCAGACCTTCCATACTTTTACATTGAAAGTCTATTAAATGTCCCGCCATCATCCACTCGTACCCCTGCTCAAAAGACATGTCCACTCTGTCACGCCCACTTCACCACAACTTCCATGATGTCACATCCACAGATCCAGACAAAACCCAGAGACACTCGGCGCTCAGAAAACCCGTCCCCATGTGGATTAAAGATTATTATTATTTTTTTAATCTGGAGAAGATTAAAATATACGCTGAGAGGTTCTCCTGAGACGGTTATTTTCTATTTCATGACTTTACAGATATTGTCTGCTTCCTGAATATTTGAACTCGGTCATGCACGCAGTGTATGTATGTATGACCTGTGTGATTCACACAGATCTGTCTGAGGCAGACTCGGTAAGGTCCTTTACATTACTTTCATTTGTTTTTGTATAAAAATAATATACTTCCTTCATTGAGTTTCTTGCTATTTTTGTATATGATGATTGAGCCATAAAAATCATTAGCAAAAAAAAAAAGAAAAGTAATACATTTGAGTATTTCTACGCAGGGTTATGGAAATATGTATATGTGAGAGAAATGTTAATAATAATAATAATAATAATAATAATAACAACAACAGGTTGCATGGTGGAGTAGTGGTTAGCATTGTCACCTTGCACCATTGTTTGATTCCCGCCTCGGAGTCTGTGTTCATTGAGTCTGCATGTTCTCCCTATGTTTGGTGGGTTTCCTCCAGGTGCCCCGGTTTCCTCCCACAGTCCAAAGACATGTAGATTAGGTTAATTGGCGTTTCCAAATTGCTCATAGTGTGTGAATGTGTGTGTGTGTGTGTGTGCCTGGCAATAGGTCGGTACCCGATCCAGGGAATACATACCTAATGTCCTAATTTGGGTATACACGCCTCATGCCCTCAGTCTCCTGGTATAGGCTCCAGGCCCCCCGCGACCCTGTATACAGGTTAAAGTGGTATACAGTAGGCAATGAGTGAGTGAGTGAGTGAGTGAAAAAGAAATAAGTTTGATTGTTTTTACACAAGTTCCTGAAAATAGTTTAACTATTTCT
>JAOVVB010174778.1:0-11361 GCA_028570985.1 Heterobranchus longifilis | reverse complement strand
AATAATAATAATAACTTTAATTTATATAGCGCCTTTCAAGGAACCCAAGGTCGCTTCACAATACATTAAACAGTTATCACAAACAGAACACGACAACACAACACTGCAATACAAACTACAACAAAACTACAACAAAACAACAGAAGCTGAGAGAGAGGCAGAGATGGACATAAAAGACAAAAGTGTAATGGATCCAGAGGGGATGAGGTAGATTATTGATTGAAAGCCAATAGGGATAGTGTTTCAATCAGTTTCAATCTACAACCTCACCACTAGATGTCGCTAAAAACTACACACTGTACCTTTAAATTGAGTTGCAAAGTGGGAGGAGCTCTTTCGGGCGCTCCTAGTTTTGCAAAAAAAAGTTACATTTTTGCTTAGGCTTGGCTTGTATGGATATGACACCCTCTTGTTTGAATCATCAGTACAAAAGATACAAAATCAAAAGGTACAACCTGTGCACACAAACAATTCAAAGGAGAAGTTAACTACTAACTGCCAATTTCTGCAAGAAATATACCATCTGGAGCTTAAATTAATTTGCTTTTGGATTCAGGGCCAAATTTGAAGTAATTCAGCAACTATGGTGCCGTGGTTTGTTAACAAATTCAACAACAAAGCAGCTGCCTGCCTTTTTTTCTCCACAGCAAGGCTCATGGGTATTGTAGTATTTAGAGTTTAACCAACACATAAATCTATAGCGTCGTTAAATCGTTCCTGAGACGCCTGTGTTTCTAAAAGCCCTTTCACACATGCACTGCAACCCTGAAATTACCTAGACATTACCCAGAGGAGCTGAGAAAAAAGTCGTAATGTTTCGAGTCGTAACCACAAGTCGTAATGTTTAGAGAAACAAAGTCGTATTGTTTAAAGAAAGTCACAATTTTATGAGAAAAAAGTCGTAATGTTTCAAGAAAAGAAACCTCACAATTTGATGAGAAAAATCTTGTAATGTTTTGAGAAAAAAAGTCACAATTTGATGAGAAAAGTCTTGTAATGTTTTGAGAAAAAAACTCACAATTTGATGAGAAAAATCTTGTAATGTTTTGAGAAAAAAAGTCACAATTTGATGAGAAAAATCTTGTAATGTTTTGAGAAAAAAACTCACAATTTGATGAGAAAAATCTTGTAATGTTTTGAGAAAAAAACTCATGAGACAAAAAGTCACAACAAAGCAAAATTTTGGCCAGGATAATCGTGACATGATATTTTCATATTGTCCCATGCCTATTCATGCCTAAGAGAAAATTCAAAATACGAGAAAATTGGTGAATGTGACAAGTTCTCCTAAATCACTCGTACAAGACACTTAAGAACGAATCTGTTCGAACGAGTGGTTCTTGCATGAGGCTCAATGTCCGGAGTTCATATGAGAAAACTGCCATTAAAAGAAGCATTTGAAATGGTCATTTACAATGGGATTACAATACCTCCAGCAGAACCAGAACTTCACAAACACTCTCTGCCTCGTTACATATTTCAAACTCCACGCCCCCAACTTATCGTGCAGATTTAGAAAGCTCCTCCAGAGCCACGGACATTATGCAACTGTTTTCACAGGCTGAGTACTCCTCGTGATGAGTAAACTGGTCTCAGTGTGTAGTGCCACTTTACCCACAGAAAGTATTTCTTATTCAGACTGTGACCGTGTTAGTTGTGGTCAGATAACGTGGCGTCTTACACATAGTGAGCTCTGTTTATTGAATGGTAATGTGTGGTAATCTTATGGTAATGGGGACTGATGCCGTCTTAAATCTGAAAATCCTCGTCGGCTGAATGAACCCGTGGATTTGGTGGGACTTTTGAATACAGATGCATCTATGCACATACTGTACTGTACTGTATCTGTCTCTGCTCGCGAATGTAACCCAGCAAATCCACCGGGCATTTCACAGAAGGAACATATGGAGCGCTGCCCAAACTCTGCACAAAGCACTTTCAGCATGATCAATATGTGCATATCTAAAAAGTGGGTGAACAGCAAAAAATGGAAACAAAGGACTAACCTTCCCCAAGATTACAACAGCAGGCAAATATTAATAGAGTGAGTAACGCTCCATGACTACCAATGTCTTCAACTCGTTATCTCTGGACAACCTCTGATTGATAACTAGTCACGAAAATTCATTACATGCAAATGCAAATAATGTTTTATGATACATGAATTATCCTAATGTGATATTCTGAATGTAATGAACTGAAGTAGATAGTCACTTGCAGAACAAGGTGTTTTGTGGACATTTTTGTTGATTGATATATTTTAATTGTCTCTTTTGAGAATAAACCTTGTTTTTGTAAATTCACTTGCACAATCTGTTATTTCAAATTCTCTTGTGTTCATCATTTAAAGGGATAGTTTGGATTTTTTGAAGTGGGGTTGTATAAGGTACTTATCCATAGTATTACCTACAGTAGATGGCAGTCGGCACGCCCCCAGTTTAGAGAAACAGACAGGAGGACACAGAAGCTAAGCAATGTACTGCTGTGGACTGGGGCAGCAGCTAAACATATTTTAGACACCTAAAAAAAAAAGAATATCAGTGTAAGTGTATGCTATATTTAGAATATTTTCACAGCTTCACCTTGCCGTCAAACAGCCCTGTTTAAGGCTGCATTCAGACGAGAATTACAATCAGGCGATTCACCGCAGGGTCGTCCGGCAGTGTGGGACTGTCACTGACGGCCCATTTGTGTGACTCTAACCCCCAATGTAGCACATGTCGGAGCGTTGTTATAAGATTTACGACCGCACTTGAAGGCAGCTTCATTTCACAGCATCACAGAGAAAAAGAGAGAAAAAAAAGAGACGAGGAACGTGCATTGTTTTGCAGCTTTTTAATCCGCTGTTAGATGGACTCCTAGGCAGATAAGTGCTTATTTTTCATTTTTCACATGTTACATGATTGATCACTGCAGCGTGACGTCGGGTTGCACAAGTTGAATCTGTCTCAACTTTTCGCCGCAGGCCACTGCGTCTTTTTTCAGCACCCCCCTGCGGCCCGCACCGCTGCAGCCTAAACGCATTACCCACATTCAAATTAATGGGAGAACTTGCGTTTTCGCCAGATTACAAAAAAAAACATTTGAACGCAGCCTTAGTTTACGCAAGTGAAACTGACACCATTATTTATGCTCTCTTCAAAGCCACCAAACTCCTTTGACAAAAACAGTAATTTTACCTCACAGAACAGGTGTCTGAATCAGAATCAGAATCAGAATTCTTTATTTGCCAAGTACATAACTTTACATACAAGGAATGTGTTCTCTGCATTTAACCCATCCTAACAGGAGCAGTGGGCGCCTGGGGGATACCCTGGCGCCCGGGAGAAATATGTTTAGCTGCTGCCCCCATCCGCAGCAGTACATTGCTTAGCTTCCGTGCCTGTCTTCCTGTCGTGCCGACCGCCATCGACTGCAGGTAATACACTGACTATGGATAAGTACCTCATACAAACCTACTTCAAAAAAATTCGTACTATCCCTTTAAATGCTCAGTTCTAATAAACTGCATGAAAATCAAAATATCTTGCTTGCAGTTTTTACTCACAAATAACATTAGCAGTAGTGTAATTTAATAAGTGGCTCATACAGACGAAGCATTTTTATGTTGATGTATAGCTTGTGTCTGTCACAGGGATTTTGTCTTCATGCAGATTGCTTTGCTCTTGTTTATAGCAGACAGGCCTATGCCACTTTAAGATTCCAAGTCAGAGATACATATCGCAAGTCATCATTCTTTTTGCTGAAGGAAGCAATGTTGCTGACATTGCCATGTTGCATTAGAGTCACACCAAGAAAACAAGGGGACATAATCTAGGACATGCTGTCTGGAATCATCCGAAACAACTTCAGATAATCGACTCTGAGCCGCAGAATTCCTTCTCCTCAGACGGGCCAAAGCTTAAAACCAACAGGATCACGAACCCACAGCAGCGAAAAAAGGCAAGCGGACCTCAAATCGCTGCAGCAGACAGACAGTAGCGGCGGATTGGGAACGTAGGCTACATCCTCCATCACATAAACGGAGTAATTATAAGAAATTAAGACACAAATATTTTACATAAAAACAGGTCATAAACTGAGGAACCACATTTCTTTTTGTGTGTGTGTGACTTCATTGAAATAGATCTCATTACTTCAAATATAAATGCAATCTGATATGACAGGAAACTGCAAACTCTGCAGTGCAGCTGCAGCATGCTCCATGCTTTGCGTCAGCAAAATAAGCTTCGCACTACCTTGCCCTCATAACTCCTGTTGAGGCCCTTTGAGCAAAAACATTTGACACTAGTCTGCTCTGAGTGCAGCTGCTCAGCACCAACCACCGGCACAGTGGTTTAGGACTGCCCCCTCTTAGTCCATCAGGGGTTCCCAAACCTTTTCAGCTCGAGTCCCAAAAGAGAAATTTGGTGTCTCTCCAGGACCCAAACTTACAAAAATACACCATGAATTGCCATGACATCTACATTTATAAACTACTGATAAAAAACACGACTAGGCCTGTCATGATAACTACTTTTGTTGGACGATATATTGTCCCAGACATATATTGTGATAAACAATAATATTGTCATTTTAAGTAATTGTGTATGCCACTGATATAATGATAATGTAATAGCATCATAATGCAAGTGCACTCTTTCAAAGAGCAATGAACTTTTCATTCTTAAGAATAAGGTTAATAAATAGGGCTGCACGATATGAGGAAAATATGTGATATGCGATAACATTGTTGAACATTGCAACAACAGTTTATCAGTATATCAATGTTGCCTTTCTGCTGCTTATAGTATACTGCTAAAATACAACAAATTGCTTGTTGAATTTTAAAAGAAATCAAAGGAAGTTTATTTTATTGAACAAATTTAACTGAACACATAAGGCAGCATTTAAAAAAAGAATGATAGTTACATTTTAAAGAGCATTTTTCTACCGATACTCTTATTTAAATTAACTCAAAAAATCCCTGAGTGTCTTTCGCGATATGTCGCAGCCTTTTGTGATGTGTTTATTGCACAAGTTGATATTGCCATGACGATTAAAAAAACAATACATTGTGCAGCCCTAATCCTAAATAAATAAAACATAAATAAAATAAAACCACACAACCAAAACATAAAATGAACACTCGGGCTCTGTTTACAAAAATTGCATTTAAATACATATTAATCATTTGGCACAGAAAGTGCAAAGCTATAAGTTATAGAAGTTATAAGGTGCCATTTTTTGTTGGCACAGTTTTTAAACAAAGTTGACATTAATGGCAATGGGCTCTCCTCTCTCATTATTCAGCTGAAACCCAAAATGTTCCCACACTGGAGCTGTGAGTACAGCTTTAAAACCAAGTCTTATAACAGTAGAGAAAACCCTGCTGTTTATTCTGGCATCATGTTGGCTAAAATGTTGGTGACATTCTGATGTAAACAAACACGCATGTAAACACAACGGGCGATATCGTACAATATATGGACAGGAAGGACCTCGATAATGTCAGAAGCTTTCACTCCGGTATAGTGGAAACAATCCCGTAACAATAACATAAAGAAAGTGGTCAGTATGATCAATTCACAGATATTCATAAAGTAATCATTACTTAATGATTCATTAATATCTCCCAGTCTTCTCCAGTAACTCATCATTATCTACTATACAGTCCTTCCTTAGGAATTATTAAATATAAGTATTTATTAACGATTCATCAATTATCAAGTCGTTCCTCACTCGTTTCTCAATTAAATAACCATTAACTAATCAGTAGCTACTCTATAAAATATGATTTGTTCCTCATTCCTGGTTACTACTCAAAATGCTGTGTACCTTATTGTAAAGTGTTACCCTGTATTTGTTACAATAATGGAGAACAAAGATGTAATAAACATCCTCCGGTATCTATTTTGGATGTCACACACCAATAATTCACCTCAGGGGAGCACTCACGACAAATAACGTCTCCTCTGTGCTGCTATATTCTGGCAACCTACAACTACTAATTTATCACACTGACCAAATAAAAATGTCGGTCGTCAGGGGCGGCTATATGGTCCCTGGAAAATTACACCACTCAAATGTGTTTTGGTGGCAAATAATAATGAGAAGACCCCGCCTCAGGGTTTACTGAACTGACCCTCCCGAGAGAAGCATTGCTTTTTGTGATGGGTTAGGAATTGTTTATTTTCTTGAAAAAAAAAAAAAAGAACTATTTTCCTCTCTTTTGAAGGTATCAGTTGTCTGCTTTTCCTCCAAAAGACCACTAGATGGAGCAACAGAGCCTGTATTGTTAGAAAACAGGCCATTTATGCTGTCCATGTCCCTTATGAATTAAATGATAGTCCACAAATATCACAGCAAAACAATATAAGTCCCTGCTGCAATATTATAGTGATACATTATGATATCAAAAATACTATTACGGCGCAACAAGGTGACCATAAAGCCCATGCTGAATACCTCAGACACACTGTAAGTCCCTGAAGAAATATTAAAATGATTTTTCTTCTGTGCATGCAGGCCAAAAACAACAACCACAAGTGGTGTTAGCCGACTTCAAATGTAAGCTGTGTTTTTAAAGTCGACAGCAAAACTAAATGAAAATTATGTAAATCACACGGATGTAAAAAGTGTGTTTACAAATGGTGTAATCTGGAGAATGCACTGGCCTGAAGAAGCTGTCTTATATTCACTGGAGCAAAAAAAAAAAAAAAAACACCAAATACTACGTGCATCAGTGGATATTAATTAGTTTGCTTGGGTTGTCTGAAATGTAATGTGCAAATGTAAATATTTCACATATAGGCACACATGCTTTGTATAAATAGTGAATGCACCCAGGCTAGGTGGTATTTTTCTTGGGAGAGGATCCATGTTAATGTGTCAGTGGCGATGATGGTGATGCTTGCTGATAGATGATTTTTACTCAGGCTGTCATTAGCGAATGTAAACACCCAAGAGCTGTTTAAAAGGATGTGTTAAAAATAGCCTAATTAGAGTTATTCTGATAACTGAGTGGTGAATATGCCCGACTCCCACACAATGTTCCTCCACAAAAGGAGAGCACGGATGACACTTGTGAGATCTGATGTGGGCTCCTTTTGAAATCGCTCACCAGATTGAAAAAAAAAAAAAAATCACCATTTGTTGCATCAGTCTGTCTCATGAGCGCCCTGCTGATTGTACTTTCATATTAATGAATGAGGTTATATAGGTCCAGGAGTCCATGTGATTTATTGCATTTGGAGTCTATTAATTATTCCCATATCAGAAAATCCTCTATACAGCATTTTATATGCCCCCAATGCTTTGTATATCCCAATTATTTCAGGGGGTTTTCTGTTGTTGCAGGAATTTAAATACCAGCCTCAGCCAGAGATGGTTGTATTTTTTTTCGCAGGGAATCAGATATTGCCGGAGTGAGGAGTCATTACCATCAGAGCAGCCCTTGTTACTGAATCCTGTGTTATTAGTCAGCTTGTCTGCCATTCTCTAAGCTTCACAGTCTCAGGAATTATTTAAATCGTACATTTCGCCCATGGTGCTAGTAGCCAGGCCCCAGTGCAGTAGCCATTAATTTGCAGCATTCATCTGAGGGAAACTGTTGCTCTGGATTAAGAGGCATTGTTGTTGCTGCAGCAGAGGGTCATCAAAGCAAAGTCACAATAGTAGTGTTGTGGCTGAAGACAATATGGGCTGATGCTGCTCTGGGCAGGGCATTATTTTTGTTAATCAGACAACAGGGCTGAGGGTGACCCAGGATGACACCTCGGGATCAGACAGGCGGGGCCGGGAGGAGATATGGCTACCGGGCGCCGGGGAATGGATCATCCAAGAGTGGAGAGGACGCTCCAAAATGTAGACAGACAGCATTCTTCATCATAGAGTGTGCGACGCCTGGGCGTCCGAGGCTACAGCCCAGAATGTTTTATTAATATACACGGATAAAATAAAAGTATATATATATATATTGTTTTTTTAAAATAAGAATAAAAAGATATCCCCAGATCTATTCATCTGTCATTCCGATCATGCATTAAAGCTCGTACTTAGTTACATTCCACCGTTAACATAAATACATAACTGTTTTTCAACTATATGTTAGGGCCCGACCGATATGGAATTTTTGAGGCCGATACCGATACCGATTTTTGATGGGAAAAATTAACCGATTACAGATATGACGGCTGAAATAGTAACGTTTTGAGCTGGAATGAAAATAGACCTTTGGTATGTGGATTGTGCACCTTTTTTGCACCAATATGACGATGCAGAGGATATAAAGAATATTATATACATTAGTATACATTATAGGCCTACATACACTGTATTACATTGTCAAATAATTCTAGAAATGAACACTGAGAAAATAAAGAATTAATTAAAATAGAAATGAAATATTAATAGTAGTGTGTGTCAGTCAATTGCTGACCATTTAAATGAAGAACTACGTAATAACACTTTTTCTAAATCACCCCATGCATTGTTTTCGGCATTATATGTTCTGCATGAAAAGTTTTCATATCGGTGCATATTGGACAACATATACACCGATACCGATAGATGCCGATATGTCTGTGACAGGCCAATATCAGCCGCTATTATCAGTCAACAGATATATCGGTCTGGCTCTACTATATGTTTAATGATTACAGAAGTATTCAGTTTCTACTCAATACTAATTGCTAACAACTACTAATATTTTTAACATCACAAATCATAATTAATCTGGACAGTTCAACAGTTTTTGAGGTACACAAAAACAACCTGATAGGGTTAGAAAAAAGATTGTGGTTTGGGTTAAAATAAGTATATTTGTTACGTTAATTCGCTTCCGTGTGTACGTAAATGACATAATCACACGTGACGCAGAACGTGACATAGTTCCAGTTGTAACGTTAAGATAAAAATAACTTGCCGTTTAATTTTATTTTCAAATGGGACATGAACACCGGTATCAAAGTCCTGTGTTTTTTTGACCCATCGACCAGTCCCCCTAAAATATCTGTCTCGATCTAAATACTACATCACGTGACTTCCTCCTTTGCTCCCGCGATAATAAATACACCTAACAATAAAACGTTAATATGGGTTATAATTTCTGTATGTACCAAAGACATACTGGGATGCTTTTCTCATTAAAATGCATCAACATAGAGCTTATATAGCTATTAAAAAAAGATTCCTGGTGGGAGGACTTCCCCCTACAGAGGGCTAAGACCCAAATGTCCTCAAATCCTAGAAATGCCCTTGGTGATAGAGAATCAGCACTTCAAGAAATTAAACAGATGACAGATATTAATGTTTGCAATTGTTCATGCCATTTCTATATGAAGCCTTGATGCATTAGGTGCCTGCAGATACCTGTAGGGCTATATCTCATGTAGAGCCATCTCTTTGTATGCATGGTATAGCATATACAATTCAGTTCACAACAAAGAACCTAACCCATGTGTGATGCTTAATGCATCCACTTCTGGGATTATGTCAGTGTGTCGTGTACACTGATGAAAAAGCATGATCACTTTTATAGCATAAGGGCCTTAAGTCATGGGTCATATTCATCACGCTGTGAAGGCAGTGAATTGATTAATGCCCGATGACCATGAATGCATTAGATCAGACGGCAAATTGGCTGAAGTGAACTCTGTCTCATGCTGTGTGCGGCACCCTCAACCATTTGGAAGAATCCAAACAGAGATGAAGCTCCCACAAGCGGCGGGGGTAGCCATGTCCTCAGAGAGTGGCCGAAGGCTTTATTGTAGTGCTGCTTCCCTGCCCTCGGTTGCTGCAGCTCTCTGCTTGTCACACTCACTTAGCTCAATGAAGTAATGAATATGCCGCTGTACATTTTTCATGAGGGTGGTGGGAGTGAAAAATCTGCTCTTTATAATGCTTTTAATATGGAACTTTTCACACACACTCTTCCCCCGCAAAGCACCCTCTGGGCTATCATGATGCTGCATGAGCATGATGTTTAATGTTAACCCTCTCCAGGGGAGAGTCAGCATAATGCAATGTCACTTTCAGTGATGGAATATGTTGACTACAGCAGATATACAAGCAGCTGTAAATCATGAGTAAGTTGGGATAACGGATAACGTCTTCCTCATAAAGGAGACAGGGGCTGCACAGGAAATAACGGGTGGGGGAAAAACAAAATCTTACTGTACTTCTGTGAGTCACCTATTCAGGTCTCACCTCATTATAGTAATTAATTAATTTATAAGGAGCACACACAGGCTTCCAGAAATGGAGGACCATTAAGGGAGAAAAAACGATCCAAAGATAAATGCAAATGAACTCAAGTGCTGTTCAAAAATCATCAACAAGCAAGCAAAGGTTTGGCATATTTGTAACAGTTTCAAATGAACTATTTTCAACCATTTAACATGTATGGAAACACATGATGACGCATGGTGTTTTAAATCCCAACAGGGGTACTTACAAGTTTTTAGGAGGCATGTGGAAAGATTGGAGCAGCTCACCTAATAAAGAAAAAATAGTAATTAGTTGAAATAGTTAGCTAAATGTAATGGATAAACAGATTCAAGGATTAACAATCCAATACCATTGATGCAAAGTGAAAATATTGATACATATCATTATCTTTAAGATGCACCTTTATTTTGAAATTCCCACTTTATATTTATTCTTTTTTATTAAAAAAAGAATAGTTAGTTTTTCATTTAAATGTCTGGAAGAGCTCAGTAATAAAATTGTCAAATCATATTTTAGTTGCTTTTTGTTTAATGGACATATGATATCGTCTCATATCAATCGCAGGCCCCTGAATTAAATCTAATCAAAATCGTATCGTGGCAGACTTTGTGATATCAGCAAATATCGTGTCGTTTTCCAAAGAATCGATATAATACCATATCGTGATAGAAGTTGTGATTTACACCCCTATTAACTACAATTGATGGATAAATAGTTGAAATAGTTAGCTAAAAGCAATGGATCAATGGTTGAAATAGTTAGCTAAAAGTATTGGACAAAGAGTTTAAATAGTTAGCTAAAAATATTGGACAAACAGTAGAAATAGTTAGCTAAAAGTAATGGATAAACAGTTGAAATAGTAACAGGACTTAGTTTTTAGCATACCATTAGCAAATAACTAACTTACATGAAATGTAGCCACATGGTATCAATGCTATTAGCATGAGAACACTTAGCACCTCCATCTTTTTCCTAACGTCGAGACTAATGATAAATAAATGCAGAAAATAGTGAGAGAACTTATTTTTGGTCTTCCCATCATGGTTGGCCTCAGTAGACTCAAACGATGCGACTTCCTGTTGATTATGTGACTTGTGGACTGTCCCAAATTTTTCGAGGGGGGGGGGGGGGCTGTCAGGGAGGGTAATTTTT
>JAOVVB010174767.1:0-11361 GCA_028570985.1 Heterobranchus longifilis | reverse complement strand
TGGCAGGTTGAATTTCTTCAGCTGCCGCAGGAAGTACATCCTCTGTTGGGCTTTTTTGGTGAGGGAGCTGATGTTCATCTCCCACTTGAGGTCCTGGCTGATGACAGTCCCCAGGAAGCGGAAGGAATCCAGTTAGAGTTAGAGGGTAGATTTTGTGTTGTATCGGTTGAATGAATGAATGAATGTGTATGTATTAAAGTGTCTATGAGTGAAATTTTGGACATAAATACAGTATCCCTGCAGCATCCTTGGGGCTAGAATGATTTGCTTGTCACTAGTGATGGTCAAATGAAGCTTCATGAAGCATTTTCTTTATTTTCTGAGCCCACTAGATGGCGCTCTCTGTTCAGCAAAGGGTTGAAAGAACACTGAATTGTCATTCCTTGAGCCTTTTTCTTCAAACCAAGAGCGCCATCTAGTGGGGTCAACAAATACAACTAATGCTTCATGAAGCTTCATTTGGACATCACTACTTGTCACCAGATATGTGTTTTGTATTCTATGTATGATTGTCATTTTCATACTAAGCATGGAGAAAAGTTTATTTTCGTTCTGAAACTCAAAAACTAAAGACTTTTTTGATTGCCATAAAATACTTGGGACTTGACTTGGACTTTTATTTTTTTTATTTGTTTCACACGCATAAATACAAATCACAGTGAAGAAATATTTTTTAAAAACTACTCTGTCCTGGGGTAAAGTACCTCTGCACAGGAGGTTACAGGACTACCTGTTGCTGAGAGTTCTGACAGTCTTTTTTTCATTGGTCGCTGTGTTGATGGCAAATGACCAGGTAGTGTGAGCTACTCCCCCTCTTTGGAATAATGTGGGACAAACTAGTAATGTCCGAATGAAGCTCCATGAAGCATTAGTTGTATTTGTTGACTCCACTAGATGGAGCTCTTGGTTTAAAGAAGAAAGCTCAAGGAATGAAAATTCAGTGTCCTTTCAACTCTTTGTTGAAGAGAGAGCGCCATCTAGTGGGCTCAGAAAAAAAGAGGAAATGCTTCATGAAGCTTCATTTGGACATCACTTGGACAAACAAACACCGAGATTGACAATGTGTTGAAAAAACATTCACAAAAAGTAATGTGTAGAGGGGGGCAGTGCTAATAATAGCAATGTAGGCTAACTAGCTTCCATTTGGAAAGGGGAGGTTAGTTAGCTAACTTGTTATCACACAACACAACTAAACATGTCGTGGGAAATGCCCACCCTGAGACTAGAAGGTCTCTATCACACCTGTAGTTGGTTTATTGGTCCGGACCAAATGAAAAAATGATCTAATGTTGCATTTTAGTTCTGGTCTGGTTCTCTTTCACTCTGACTTTTTACAAACAAACCAAGAGGAGTAAACATGACGTCATACAGACTGACAGGAAACTCAGTTTCTCATCATCAGGACCCTCGTGGGGACGACAAGTTTATACAGGACCGATTATAAACATTATTATTATTATTATTATTATTATTATTATTAGGCAGTGTTTTTTTTCTCAGTGCCAGCATCTTTGTTCAGTTGTTCCTGATGAGGAGGGAGCTGATGTGTCCGCAGAGAGAAAACAAAGCGCTGCACACAGCCAGTTTTTCACAGAGCTCCGACTGTTTTGACTGTAAATCAGCTCAAACAGGAAACGTTAGAGACGTGATTCTGGGTTTATGACTGAGGGGTCGCTGCCTGTCACACAGGGGAACGGACAAAGTCACGGAGAGGGATACAAGATGTGAATACACGTTACCGTGGTTACCAAAATAAACATGGTCCATACAGAGATCAATAATACGATCACTTCCTGAACACGTCACGATCAGCAGATGGATTTATTAGTTTAGTGTTTGAAACCTGCTAAAATCACACATCTTCTATTATAAAATCCTGTGGTCGATGCGTTTGCTTTCACACCACAAACGAACCGTCAGAGTCCGTTTGGAAGGATCCAGACCCCCGTTTTCAGCCGCACCACAGTTGGTTTGTTTGGTCCGCCCCAGAGTCCGAGTTAACTTTCACACCAGCTCAAACAAACCGGACTATCTGACCAAACGCTGCAGGGTTCATTTAAAACAAAACAAACAGCTCAGGTGTGAAAGCGACCTAAAGGTTCTATATATAACATTCAGAACCACTGGATGTCGCACTAGACCACCAGCATCTCAGATCAAAACAAATGGGTGTGTCGGGTAGTGATGGCCAAATGAAGCTTCATGAAGCATTTTCTTTATTTTCTGAGCCCACTAGATGGCGCTCTCTGTTCTACAAAGAGTTGAAAGGACACTGAATTGTCATTCATTGAGCTTTTTTCTTTAAACCAAGAGCTCCATCTAGTGGAGTCAACAAATACAACTAATGCTTCATGAAGCTTCATTTGGACATGACTAGCATTAGCCCCCCCCCCCCCCCCCTTCCCTTTGTGACAAGTAAAGCCAGCTCAGAGTGAAGTTGGGGCATGGATGTATAATAAAACCTGGATACAGCGTTGGAGGCGGAGCTCCGTTCAGTCCTATGAAAGCTGCTAAAAAAGTTCAACTGTCGCCTCTAAAAATCCTTGGATGAACGATGCTACTTCCGCTCTGTGTCCGTGGTATGGGGCCCACAGAGCAGGCGCACTAGAGACTTCTGCAGACGGAGCCGGCTACATGAGGTTTAGCGCTCCGGCTAACTTGAATAGGGATTAAATAATTAAATCTTGCGGCTCTTTCGACTTTCAAAATGTTATCAAACCAAATGGATCAAATCTTGATAGTGAAACGTGTCATTTTGCGGGGGTTGTGACGCCATAAAAATGTATCCACGGATTTATAGACGTCTCTTTCGCCATGTAAGTCTATGGGAAAAAAGTATTTTTGGGCCAGAGGGCAGTACGTGACGGCCGTTTGGCCACTCTGTCAAATTGGCTCTTTAGCAGCTTGTAGGGCTCTCCATCTTGGAAACACCAAACCAGTGCTGACTCTGGTCTTATCTCTTGTTGTCCGAGGCCTTTTTAGCCGAAGAACGTGTTTTCTTTAGTGGAGAAAAATCTGGAATTCGCCTTCAGCTGAGCGCTTCGAACTGTAGTCTGTCATCTCGCTTTTACAAGTCTGAGTGGAAGGTCACTGTGTGTTCACCAAACGCCAAAAGTTTCACGTGGCTCGATTACATACAAAGTCAATGCAGAAACACTAATTTGTGCCGAGCATTGCGAATGACGGAAACACATTAAATTTGTGCATTTGCGCAAGTTGAAAAAGTTCAAATTGAGCGAGAAATTCATTACATCAGTGTTAAGATTCTCCTCACGTTCTGACATTGTTGAATCAGAAATGGAGGAACACATGATTGTTGCTGTCTGTGAGCAAACACTGTTTAAATGTTTGCTTATTGTCCTGCAGACAGACCTGACAAAGCATGAATTCAGACTTTTTACAAATCTGCATCACAATTAATTTATTTAGGCATACTTTTGATCCATTCATTGCAATTAAATCAAAGCAAATCAGTTTGTTTTGTGTTGCATTCATACTCTCTCCAGCACATATGCAAATAATGGAAATAAAAAACAGCAAACGTGCGTGGGAATGGGGTGGCAACAGTTTCAAAGGACACTAACATTCTCTGCTCAGGCCACTATATCTTTAACAATCAGTTGTTTGCTGCTATGTTAACGTTCAAAATCTCATACATAGAACCTTTAAAGTTACAAGTCCTGGAGGCCAAAACATTCTCCCTGTAGCCAATAGAGAGAGGAAATTACAGCACACACTGCAGGACACTTAACATACAAAGATAATGCACACACTGCCAACATGCCAAACACACCCCATAAACCAGGTGTTTCATGGAATGAACAACATACTGACACATTTTACTCATCTGATCAGTAATGGAGCTCAACATGTGAGAGTGCACAAGAGTGATATGTGTTGAGTAAATGTAAATCTGTAAATCTTCAGCACACCTGATGAATGTACCCTGTGTGACGGGAGTGGTGCTGGTGCAGAGGAAAGGTCACTGAATGACAATAATGTGTGTCTATGTTGATACTTTGATGCTACATTTTGATGTGGATTCGACACATGCTTAAATCTTACGTTCTGCAGGATTCAATTGGATTTGAATTTAATTAATAAAAGGATATCAAGTAACAAAGTGTGGCAGACAAAGATTTCCCCTCCGAGCATCCGACCGGGGGAACAACCGGTGAACAGGCTGGAAGCAACAGATGGTAACACATACAGATGCTACACAGTGGACTTAAAGCAGCTACAGATAACTTTTCTGCTTTAAATTATTATTATGAAGTTAATGTTGATTGCACAATATAATTGCTATAGACTATTGACACCATCAGCATTTAGATTGGTTCCCTATAAGCCCTCGCTTCCACTGTCGGCCACCGGGTACGATCTCCCGGGAAAATGACGGATCTCTTTACAGCACAAGCTCCGGGACGAGAGAGTTCATAGACTGTATAAACATCTTTCTACTACAACAGTAAAACCTGCATACTTATTAATACTGCCGGCTGTTTTACTCTGCCTTTATTATAGTACTGAGACCAGGGTTTCTAGTTTATGTGGTTGTTTATGCTTTGGACAGTAACGTAGCAGGCTGCTAGCGATAGCCTGTTGCTAACAGGTGACGCCAACACACAAGAAAGAGCTACAAGAAAACCAAAAACCTGCCAGAAACAAACGCATGTTTCTGGCTGGTCCAGGCTTCCTTTTAGCACCCACAATGTGTTGATGTCAGGTCTGTGGTCAGTCAGAGTTTTACACCAGAGGCTGTCGATAATATCTTACCTGCTGCTGCAGAGCGTTAGCCTTTTAGCATCACAGCTAACACAGCAGCCATGCTGCTGTCCAAAGCAGCAACAAACAAACCATCAGCAGACTCCTCAGCAGCAGCAGGTGATATATTATCAACACCTCCCGATTTGTTTCTCATTGTATAGAATAATCAAACATGTATGTTTGTTGCTGGCTGCAAACGCGAGTCTCATCGCTAGCCCTGTTGCTAACGCTTAATGCTAACAGACAGATCGGTAGAAACAAACATCTCTGATATATTGTCTGTTTGATAATCCAAACAAAGAACACGGTTTCTTGCGGTGGACATATATGTTGTTATTTTACACATGGACAGGACAGATTGATCACATGACTGGATCTATCAGGTAACGTTACATAGCCTGTAGTTTTAACTTAAGCTAGGCTATAAAATGAATAAGCTAATCTAGCTAACTTTCGCTATCAACAATAACAGTGCCTACATTTACTCGTAATTGCAGATTGTCTGTCTGTTTATTCACATGAGGAGTGCAGTGAGAGTCACTCAGTCTGAAAACACCTTGATGCTTGTTGAACAGGTGTATTGATAAAGTATTGGCTCTTTACTCACTCACAGTAACGTCGTTGGAGGAGCTCAGTCCCGACACAGAGAGCAGGAGATGCTGCAGTGTAATAATAATTTACACCAAAGCGCTAAAAAGTACAGATAAACAGTCCCTCCAGAAAAACACAATTATGCAATCGCATAATTTAATGCATAATCAGCCAAAGCCCGCATATTATGCGGGGGGTCGCATTTTTTAAAAAACGCCGCACTTTCACCGCAAAAAGTTGCATATATCTCTGCAGAAAGTTGAAAAATGTTGCATGTTTACTTCACACGGGAGCAGCCATTTTCCCCGTTGCCTTGGAAACGTTATGAAGTGACGTAATTACGAGACGTGAAACGTCATCGCCTCGCACAAGAAGATAAACGAAACCGCGAAAGCTCAGAGAAAACACCACGATGAATCAGGCAAATCAGTCTCATTCACCAACGAAAATAACTGCAAAAGACCGAGCAGAGCAGTTTCCCGATGTCTTACATGAAAGTGGGGGCAAATTATTTTGCGCTCCGTGCAGCTGTGTGTTGGAACACCGGCGGAGCAGCAGCGACCAAGAAACGAGCAGAACAGCTCACCTCCACCGAGGCGTCGACATCCAAAACAGCTGCAATGTTTTGTAAGTTTGAACCATGTTTATCCAGTTTGGAAAATAAAACAAGATGAGAACTAAAATATTCCAGCACTTTCTGTGATGTAGTATGTTTATCATAGGAAGTCATGAGAAATTATTCTTTTACATGAAGGTAACAGCCGAGTTACAACAGGGTGTTGGGGGAATCACTTTCTTTTCTTTTTCATCAAATTGTATTTTTTGCCAGCTCCCGCAGTTTGAGCAAATTCCTGCAATTTTAGCAAATTCCCGCAATTTCACAGCATAAAATTGCATAAAAACCCTGCATATTCCATCGCATTTTTTAAGAAAAGCCGCTGCAAAATCAACGATTTTTGCCTGCAACAATTACAATACAAATACAGTAATACAAAATGTGTGAATACTGTTTGTGGTCTATCTTACAAGTGTCTGTATATTCACGTGATCTCGTGTGTTTTGCAGACATGGCCCGTCGGTGGTGTACATTGGAAGGCGGCTTCCTGAGTTACTACGACAGCGAGCGGAGCCCGTCGGCCATCGGCAGGGTGGACGTCACCGAGGTGGTCAGCCTGGCGGTCAGCAACACGGAGACAATGACCGGAGCTGGGTATGAACAGACACAAACACACTACGTACATATCGCTGCTGTCCAGTCAAAAACCTTATACCTCCAAAATCAACTGTAAACTCTTGAGGCAACATCAGAAAAACTTGATTTGATTTTGAGTTTATTTTCGTCACCTAAACTTTAAAGGAGGAGGTTTGAAGGATTCATATTTCAGGTTAATACAGGAATGTCCAAAGTTCGGATTGATTTAATAGCAAGTTTTTCCGTCACAGCGGCAGCTCTATCTGACAGTTTGTAGACACACACCATGTAGGAGTTACGCAACTTATATGTTTTCATAAACAGACGGAAACAAACATTTCCTGCTCAGCAGCAGACATGGACACTGCATCTGTGTTCTGTACTGAAGAGGCTGGAAAACATTTGCATAGTTTTGTGATTAAAAAAAATAAAATAAAAATGGCCCAATGGGATGCACCGATATATCGGCCGATATTTATCTGTTGTATTGCATCAATCTTGCGCAGGCTGAATGTTGTGTTAAAAGGTTGAAATGCTTTTGAAATAAAAAAGAATCTATGTGAAAAAGGGTTATATTAAAAGTTGTTTGTATGATTGAATTTGTGCTCATTCAAAGATAGTGTAATGAAATGTTGAATGCCTTTTAATACAGTTCAGTTATTTTTTTTAATAATGTTTCCCTGGCTACAAAGGGGGGAATAAATAACAGCAAAAACAAAATAACAACATAAAAGCATCGGTATCGGCCCAGAATTTCACAATCGGTGCATCCCTCCCGAAAACATGACCTGACCTCCTTGGCGGAGTGACGATGAGGAATGTAAGAGTTCAAAAGAGAAGCTTGCGGGGGGATATAAGATGCAGGGATTACAAGAAGGATGCATGAATGAACAGAAAGAGAAGGGATGAAGAGAGGACAGAAAAAGCACAGATAGCAGAGGTTGTTTTCTATGTATTCAGTCTGGTTTTATTGCTAATAGAAAAGGCAGTTTTATCTGCTATAACAGGCCAGGCTTCACTGCTGAGTGACAAAATGTGTCACTTATGCTGCATCTATAGATACACAGCAAATAGAGTTTTTCTTTCTCTTTAATACATCACTTTGCAAGTCAGAACCAGTATTTCTATGACCTGTCCGACGCCATAATCATACATAGAAATGAGGAGCCACTGCAGGGATCTTTTTCCTCCGTGTCCCAGTCAGCAGTTATAACCTTGATGGGTCTTATCTGAGCAAAAAAAAAAAAAAAACCCATTCCAACATTTCACCGTGAGTTGTTTATACCACAGAAGTACCTCCGTAGGCTATTTCTGTTCCCCCACACACACACACACACGCCAACAAACACACAACCATTCACAGCAAATGCATCGTTTTTCATCTTCCTTGCCAGCCAGCACGTCGTTCTGGCCCGGTTCCCAGGGTTGCTGTGGTCTTTAACCCAGGATGTCGAGTGAGGAAAAAGGGGCTCCAGACTAAGACATGTTTTACATTTGTGCTACTGATGCCTCGGGATGGGACAATAATCGTTTTTTATGGGGTGCGCTGGTGGCGCAGTGGTAGAGCACGCACACCATATACAGAGGCTAGAAGTCCTCGCCGCAGCAGACCTGGTTTTGACTCCCGCCTGCGGCGCTTTGCTGTGCGTCGTCCCCTCTTTCTCACCCTTTTCCTGTCAATCTTCAGCTGTACTGTCAATAAAGGCAAAGAAATAATCTTTAAAAAAAATAGTTTTTATCGTAAATCGCGATTAAAAACACTCAGAATAAGTTGATCGTGGTGAATTTCCATTATCGGGATAATCGTAAATATTGTGAATATCCTTACGAATTGAGAAGTTTACTCCAGTGTCTTATATGTGACGCAATACAAAATTTTGTTACAAGTCGTAATGTTTTGAGAAAAAAGTCGTAATGTTTTGAGAAAAAAGTCGGAATGTTTTGAGAGAAAAGTCGTAATGTTTCGAGAAAAAAGCTGTAATTTTTTTGAGAGAAAAGTTGTAATGTTTCGAGAAAAAAACTGTAATTTTTTGAGAAAAAGTCGTAATGTTTCGAGAAAAAAAAGCTGTAATGTTTTGGGGAAAATGTGGTAATTTTTGGAGAAAAAGTCATAATGTTTTGAGAGAAAAGTCGTAGTGTTTCGGGTAAAAAGCTGTAATGTTTTGGGGTAAAAAGTTGTAATTTGTTTTGTGAAAAAAGTCGTAATATTTCAAGAAAAAAGATGCAACAAAGCAACATGTAAGGTGAAGTGATTCCAGTGTATTTTAGTGCAGTTTTAAGCATATGTTTTTGATTATCGGGATAATATTGTGAATCGCAATTATTTTGCCTCCTGATGCCTCCATATTTTGTTGTTTTTTTTTCATTTCAGACTCCAGCACACACAAAAATGTACACTGCTGTTTTTTTCTCCTTACACAAACAAATAACTGCTTGGGATAATGTGCCTTCTCTTAGTGTATTTAATTTAATATTTATGTCTTTTTCTATTGCCTTGTGTTTCTTTTCTTAATGCCTTTCTGTCTTATGTAAAGCTCTTTGAATTACCTTGTTGTTGAAAGGTACAATTAAACCTAAATAAGCCTCGCCTCGTGCTGAAAGGATTTCTCCAACATAAAATTAATTGAATACCAAAAAATACCAGCCATTCTCTCGTCCCAGCTTCTCCAATATTAGGATTTGTGGCTTTATTATTAAATAATCTTTTTCCATAATGAAGTAACTTTCTATCTTTGGGTTTGGGACTTTTGACAACATCATTTTGTGTTTTGAGGAGTTGTAATGTCATTATTTTTTGTAGGTTTTCTGTAGACCAGACAAATACTGATGTAATCATCACTGCTCTGCAGGGTTAGACAGATATATGGGGATAATATGGTTATTTTGATTTTAACATCTGAACCCCAAGGGCGTTTTTTTTTGTGCTCCCGTCATATTTTACTTGCTGTGGCCTCGTTTTTCACTGCAATATATAATAAGTCCTGCACCTCTATGGAAACAGCACAACTGTGGCCAGAAGTAAGGAGAACTCAAAAATGTCTTTTGTGCAGTATAATACAGCTGTAATGGCATAAATCATAAAAAAGTCTTAATTTCCTTTACTTAATTTGTGGTCTACTTATTTGACTTATTTTATTGTCATTTGTATTATTTATTTTACTCTTTTCTGTTTTTATCTACATTTTACTATCAACCATTTAAAAAAAAAAAAAAAAATCTTGTTCTTATGTACACACCAGACACAAATAAATTACTTTGCGCGATGACGCAAATTTGCTTGAGTTGAAAAATCTGATGAAAAGATTCCAGCGTCCAAACTCACACGAATTAATCGAGTAGATTATTTTCTTCGCGCCTGGTCTGAACACAGCATTAGTCTAGCTTTAATCTCTTATTTCTATTATTAAAACTTTAAAATATATCTTATTTTATTCATTCTCTACCTTATTAGCTAATTTTTATTCTTGCTTTGTCTTTATCTCGTCCTTTAATCTAGTTTTAATCTCGCTGTTTTACTACTAATACTCTTATTATAGCTTTTAAATCTATTTTATTATGTTCTTAATAATTTATTGTCTTGCGTGCATTGGTCTCTAGTCCACTTTTAAATGGCTTTGTCTTTATGGTTTTACGGTCTATACTTTTTTGTCTTTTTATCTGCTTGTCAGTCAGCTGTGAAGCACTCTGAACTGCATTAACTTGTATGAAAGGTGCAGTATAAAAAAAGTTTGATTTATTGTTAACAGAGTTATGATTGTGTTTTTTTTTTCCTAAAGGTCTGTGCGGAGGAAGTGCTTCAGGTAAAACCACTGTAGCCAATAAGATCATCGAGGCGCTGGACGTCCCCTGGGTGGTCCTGCTCTCCATGGACTCTTTCTACAAGGTACAAAAATCCACTTAACAGCACTTAATGTAAAGTCTGATTGATTTAATATAGAAATACAAGCTTTGATTAATGGTATATTAGCAGTGGTTTAAGAAATCAATTCAGTAATATTTCAGATTACTTGCTCAGCATTTTGTAATCCCGGTGATTAATTAACTTTTTATTTCAAAACAACATTCCGTCAGTGTAGATTAAATATTAAACTGACGTAAAATCAAACGGCCTCTCTTTCCTTCCTTGTAGGCCATTAGTGCTGATTTCAGCACAATAAGTAAAAGCTCCTGACTGATTGAACACAATAGTTCATGTCAATTACACCTCTCTCTCCTCTGAGAGCAGAGGTCGATCGTTTACTCACAGAGGCCTACACGTCCCATTATGTGTATACACGTCTTTATAGACTGGACCCAGCTGTTGTAGTCTTAGTCAATTGAACACTAGTGTATAAAATTAGTGCAGAGGGTTCCTTCTTAAAGGAAAGCCCCACTCTGATGCTTTACAGTGTTGGATTTTGTCCATTATTGATGTTTTGACCAGAGAGTTCTTGCTTTCAATTAAAGATGGACGTGCAGCGCTGTACATTAACTTTTTTGCACACAGCACTGCTGCTACAGAGTGAGCTTGGGCCGTATCGATTTTTTTTTTTTAAATCTTTGTGTTGCGAAATATTGATGAATCCGAACTCCATTCAGAGAACAAGCATTTTAAAAGTTGTTTACTTGTTGTCTTGTGGACAGACCTGACAAAGCATTAATTCAGACTTTAGTCTTTATCATGATACAGTTATTTCAGCGTACTTTTGATCCCTTTATTGCAATTATATCACGGCAAAATCTGTTTATTTTGCATTCATACTGCTGTAGTAGCAGCTGCCATCATGCCCTGATCGATCAGAACTCCATTCAGAAAACAAACATTTTAAAAG
>JAOVVB010174756.1:7500-11362 GCA_028570985.1 Heterobranchus longifilis | reverse complement strand
ATCTATCTGTCTGTCTGTCTGTCTGTCTCTCTCTATCTGTCTGTCTGTCTGTCTGCCTGCCTCTCTATCTGTCTGTCTGTCTATCTGTCTCTCTATCTATCTGTCTGTCTGTCTCTCTATCTCTCTATCTGTCTGTCTGTCTCTCTATCTATCTGTCTGTCTGTCTGTCTATCTGTCTGTCTGTCTGTCTGTCTGTCTCTCTATTTATCTATCTATCTGTCTGTCTGTCTGTCTGTCTGTCTATCTATCTATCTGTCTGTCTCTCTATCTGTCTGTCTGTCTGTCTGAAACTTGAATATACATTAAAATCAATACATTTCATATTTTAATTTCAAAGAGGTGACTTCAGAATAAATAAATAGATACATGCTTTTCAAAGTAAAATATTCCATATGTCCCTGAGTATGTAGTATGTATGCAGCGCTGACCAGGCGTGTGTTTTCCGTGTTTGCAGAGAGAGATGTGGAGCAGAGGATCACGGAGCCGAGGGTGGTGGTTTCTGCCGGGCCGGTGATCATGACCTCCCCACGGCCGCAGCAGAGTGCAGAGGTCAAAGTTTAGTCAAAGATCTGGAACATTAAACATGCTGTTAGAAATTAAAATCACATGCAAACAGAGTCAGACGTGTCCTGCAGGACAGATGCAGGATTGTAGTCACAACTGTATTAAACAGATACTGGCTTTGATGTGCTGTAAATACTTTCTGATTATTTTTGTGTGTAATATATTTGACTACAACAAACAGAAACTGTTGGCAGTCACATGGTTCCTCTAAAATACAACAAAAATACAATTACATTTCTATAAATGTTTACTGTTTACTATTTCATTTTTCCTAATTGTCTTGCTGTGATCTCAGAGAATCAAGTATTTAGAGGATTAGCGGCACGTGGATTTATTTTAGTTTAAAGTCAGAATTCAGACTTTTTTTTTCTCAGAATTTAATCTCAGAAAAAAAGTCAGAATTCTGAGAAAAAAAGTCTGAATTTTGAGGGAAAAAAAAAAATCAAAATTCTGGGATTAAAGTCAGAATTCAGACTTTTTTTCTGACTGAATTATGAAAAAGTCAGAATTCTGACTTTAAATTCAGAATTCAGATTACTTATATTATGACAATAATTTTTTTGTATTACAAGTTTTCTGAAATGTTATGTTTAAATATGCAAATGAGGCATTATCTAAAGTTAACTTTATCAAAACTCTACAGACACAAACAGACAAAGTGCAGTAAAATAAAAGTTTTCTTTACACCAGAGTGAAAGAAGATAAATAAGAACAAAATCTCTAAACTGAGCAGAGCATGACGATGGTTTTACCTGTAGTGTCTCAAAAATGTTTTAAAATCTTTTAAAAGAAAATCTAAAATTCTGAATGTGACGTCGAGAAATCCAGCCATCAAATGCCGACAACAATAAACACGGATATGAATCCAGTAAATATCAAAATACATAGTGAGTCCAAAGAAGTGTCATGTATAAAAGGTTATTTATTGATCGTCATAGTGAAATACTACAACTGGAAATAAAGTTCATTGCAATCAAAATACTCTCGACTTTCATATTGTGGCACAATATTTATTGTAATAATCAGATTCTGTATCAAAAGTCGCCTTTTTCACGGAGAAAACCTCCGAAGGAAAACTGAAACAAAAATCACATCTGTGATGGTTTTTGTTCATTTGTACGACTGACGGCTGCACGTGTTATATTAAATATTATATTAGGCATGGGACGATATGAAAATATCATGGCACGATTATCCAGCCGTTCACCATTTTATCCCGAAAATCAACTAAATATGTTTAAATCTTTAAAACGGCACTAAAACACTCTGGAGTCACTTTACTTTTTACTTTGTGGGACTTTTTTCTAGAAACATTACGACTTTTTTTCTCAAAAATTGTTTTTCTCAAAACATTACAACCTTTTTCTCAAAAAAAGATTTTTTCTCTTAATGTTACAACTTTTTTCTCTAAATATTACGACTTTTTTCTCTAAACATTATGACTTTTTTTCTTGAAACATTACAACTTTTTTCTCGAAATATTATGACTTTTTTTCTCGAATAATTACAACTTTTTTCTTGAAAAATTAAGACTTTTTTCTCTAAACATTATGACTTTTTTTCTCAAAAAATTGCAAGTTTTTTCTCAAAAAATTACAACTTTTTTTTTTGAAATATTACAACTTTTTTCTCTAAACATTGACTTTTTTTCTCTAAACATTACGACTTTTTTAAACTAAACAAATATTAATATATCATCACAGATAGTACTCTGTAGTAAACTGCAGTCAGTTTGTGAGGATATTTATAATATTCATGATATTCATGATATTATCACGATAATGTAAATTCATCACGATCAGCTTATTGTGAGTTTTATTTTATTGCGATCCACGATAAAATCCATTATTGTCCCATCCCTAATGACTACATTTACATGCACAAAATATTGTTTTTTTTTTACCCTTATTCCTAAAAAGACAACATCCAGACTTGTGCTGGGCAGGACACCGGTTTTAATTTCCTGTCAGATATTAATTTTTCATTTACCGCTGAAACAATTGCAGCAACTCTTCAACAGGCAGAAAAATATTTAATTTTGTTCTCTGTAAAGAGCGCTGCTTCTTATTAACGGTTCTAACCTTTAACTCAATTAATAACCCATAACTAACTCTCTTAATAAAACAAAACACACAAGTATTTGTACAGGGTGTCGGGGACGCACATTAAAATTAAAATAAAAAACTAAAGCAAGAATCATAAAAAAGATCTGCACACTCAGTTAAAAACTCCCAGAAATTTAATGCAACTTTTCAATCAAAGATCTTTTTTTTTCCAATTTTTATCAAATGTTTATTTTTATTTTTTGAAGTACATACAAAATGAAAAAAAAATCACAAAAATGCACATGTACACGCATGTACACACATGTACAAAACAATATACAAAAACAAAACCTAAAACACCAAAAACAAAAACCGAGAAAAACAACAAAACATAACGAAATAAAAGCAAACATCTCCTGAACGCCTGATAATCGAAACGTTAACTTTCTTTTACTTCAGTGTGCAGATCTTTTTTTTCTGATTCACACAATAATTTCTAACTATAATAATTGTACATTTACAAAATTACATGTTTTTATATTCTCTGTACTGTATGTATCTTCTCCTGACGGGAGAATAAGCAACTTTAAACCGATAGTGACGCCCAGTCATGCAAAAACAACAACAACAAAACAACAACAAATGAAAAAACATGAATCTGCCACAAAACACCTTCAGTTTTCTCCTCGAGTATTAATCGACCAACACATTGTATTTTATGGAAACTTTAACTGTGACACTCAGCATGTTGTTGTTGTTGTAACGAGGCATGGGACGATTTTACAAAACTAAACATCTTTAAAACTCTTAAAACACACTGGAATCTCTTTACATTTTGATTTGTTGGGACTTTTGTTCTAGAAACATTACGACTTTTTTTCTCAAAAATTGTTTTTCTCAAAAAATGTAACTTTTTTCCGTTAACATTCCGACTTTTTTTCCTTGAAACATTCCGACTTTTTTCTCATAAAATAGTGACTTTTTCTCTAAACATTACGACTTTTTTTTAAAGAAACAAATATTAATTAATTAATTAATTAACTTTAGTTTTTCTCTCAAAACATTTCGACTTTTTTTCTCATAAAATTGTGATTTATTTATCGAAACATCACAACTTTTTTCTCGAAACATTCTGACTTTTTTAAAAAACCAAACATCAGAACAGAACCACAGATAAACACTGCAGTGACCTGCAGACAGTCTGTGATATTCACGATAACAGAAATTCATCACGATCAAATTATTGAGTGTTT
>JAOVVB010174756.1:0-5000 GCA_028570985.1 Heterobranchus longifilis | reverse complement strand
TAAAGTGTGTGTGTCTGTAAAGGGGAGACCTGTAGGTACCCATAGAACACATTTTCATTCAAACACCTGGAGGTCAGAGGTCAAGGGACCCCTTTGAAAATGGCCATGCCAGTTTTTCCCTCGCCAACATGTAGCCTGACTCTGGAGTGTTATTTAGCCGACTTCCCGATAAACTAGCATAACAGATCCCTTAAATCTTCTAGTTTCCGTCTTTTTGTCGGGGGGCACCAGCGGGGACCAATCAGATTTCAGGGGTGACAGGGCCCCCCAGGCCACCCCCTAGAAACGCCCCTGCCTACACTCAATTTAATCTGAGACCGCTGTTATCGGTTCATCTGTACATTTTATTTTCGAGAAGTCAATGGTCGGCCTACTTTGTTAACAAATGAGGACAGTGTAATTCAGTCCATTTCTTCAGTATTTTTCAGTCTTTTTTCAGTATTATTCTGTCATTTTTTCGGTGTTATTGAGTCATTTTTCTCAGTATTATTCTGTATTTTTTTTCAGTATTTTCCAGTCGTTTTTTCAGCATTATTCTGTCTTTTTGTCAGTATTATTCTGTCTTTTTTGTCAGTATTATTCAGTCATTTTCTTCAGTATTATTCTGTCTTTTTGTCAGTATTATTCTGTCTTTTTTTGTCAGTATTATTCTGTCGTTTTTTCAGTCTTTTTTCAGTATTTTTCTGTCTTTTAGTCAGTATTATTCAGTCATTTTCTTCAGTATTATTCTGTCTTTTGTCAGTATTATTCAGTCATGGCGTTTATTAAGAAGAACAAAGAAACATTTGGCAGCTGTGATGACAATTAAACAACATTATATCACCGTGTATGATTATTAAAATCTAATTAAACATATTAATGTGAACAGTTGGCTAAATGCCAGACGTATTTAACGTAAAGCTTTGTGCTACACAACGTTAGCTAACATCGTTTGTTTACGTTAACCTGCAGATAAAACACGGACTCCTGCGTCAAAGTTGTCGAATTACTGAAATATTTAACTCGATAAAATTATCTCCGTCTCACTTTTAACGCTAAAAATGATCATAAAAGGGTGAAATATGTGGTTGTTTTGTCGCCATAATTAGCTTATTTTTTTGTACCGAGACATCCAGACACGTCACGTCTCCCCCGAAACACAAAAAACATCACTTTTCACCGATAATCGATCGATATTTGATGGTATTTCCTCGACATATTTGTCCCGTTTACACTGATAATGGAGGGAGTTTGCTCTTAAGCTGTTTTGTGAGATAATATGGCGGTTTTTTGTTGTTGTTGTTTCTGCAGAAGTTCTCCCTCTCATTATTACACAAACTGTTAAATTTAACACTTACCTTGTTTTGTAACGATATCAAACCTATCCGATGTGCTGGATTTTACAATAATAATCCGCAAACATGTAGTAATGTTGCGGATGATCCGCGGCCTGTGATACTGTAGCTGCTGTTGTTGTGTGTTATATTTTGGAGGAGGATCATCAGTCTCCACCCAGAAACACAGGATGGAGCTCCTGCTGCTGCTGCTGCTGCTGCCTCTAGAATATATATTAAAATTAAATATATTGTTTTATTGTTCCGTATTTTAGCTCCTGCTGCTGCTGCTGCCACTAAACTATATATTAAAATAAAATAAAATAAAACCTATTATTTATCAGTATTTAGCTCCTGCTGCTGGTGCCACTAAACTACATTTAAAATAAAATATATTTTATTATTGTTCAGTATTTAGCTCCTGCTGCTACTAAACGACATTTAAAATAAAATAAAATATATTATTGTTCAGTATTTTAGCTCCTACTGCCACTAAACTATATATTAAAATAAAATAAAATAAAATATATTATTGTTCAGTATTTTAGATCCTACTGCCACTAAACTATATATTAAAATAAAATATATTGTATTATTGTTCAATATTTTAGTTTAAAAAAACCCCAGTGGATTTTATTTATAAATTCAGACATGAGTGTAGATGTAAACTATAAAGACAGTATACATCATTTGACATTGGAGAATATTCAATATTCTCAAAAAAGCTGAAATGTTTTTTTAATTGACCCCCATATTTTATATAGTTTATCTATTTATTTGTCTTTTTATGTTTTTATCTTACGGTTTTTGATACTGACCCCATATTAAATACAGTTCAGTTATTGAAATTTTCTCTTCTTTTTTTTGTTATTGTAGGCTATTCTTTAATTTTATATTTAACAAGCATCAAAACAACATCCTCTCAAAGCGGAAGTGACGTACATCCTCCTTTTTCAAACATCGTCTGTTTTATGAGGTGCTCGCGCCCTAATAAATGGAACATATACTGACAGTTTTCGCAGTTTACACAAGAAGCCACACACCTCCTTAACATTCCGACACAACAATTACATTTTTCAGACTGACAGATCAGAAAAAAATTAACTTTGTTCGAGACCCTTTTCCGTCTCAGCAACGAACTCTCGCGAGATCTGGCAACAGCTGAACTAACGTCGGCGATCGCTACAATTTTTTTTAATGCTAAATATAGCTTTTAGCGTGTAGATATCTAATGTCAGCAAAATAAAATAGAAATAAATTGTGCAAATATAACTTTTCATCCATCCACATGACGTTTACTACGCTTTCAAACGAGGCCGGAAGTAGGAAGCGGAAACGCAGCACCACGTGACTCTAGCTCTAGTTTCCCGCCTGTATTTGTAATGTTTTATTTATTTAGTTCCCGGAAACAGCCGCAGAATGACAACGCTCTCGTGTAAAACTCTCAGTTTAGATAAAGTTCATGTGTTTGAGGAGAAGGAGACGTTTCTGCAGCGGCTGCTGGATTACAAACTCTCACTTCAACGATAAAAAAGAAGACGAAGTTTCCTTTTGGATGTGAAACATCGCGAGTCTGCAGTCTGTCGTCTGTTAAACATCCAGAAGTCCCCCGCCTGCAAAGACAGGTAGCTCATTACAATTAATTATCATTATTGTATAGCATACAATACAATAGCATACCTGTGGAGTCCCACCTTTTAATAACAATGATTTCCTGCATTTGCCCAAATACTTAAATAAATATTTAAGGTCCCATATTCTGCTAATTTTTAGTTTCCTACTTTGTATTTTGTGTTTGCATGCTTTTATTTTCAAGAACATTAAAAGGACAAACATGAGCTTCATAGTGGAGACACTGATACAATTTATAAAATAATCATTACTTGCATTACATAAGCTACAACAGAGGTGGAAAGTAACTTAAGTACATTTACAGTATTTATTAGTACTGTACGTATGTGCAATTCTGAAGTCCTTGTACTTTACTTGAGTAATTTAATAATAATAATAATAATAATAATAATAATACACTTTATTTGTATAGCAACTTTCATACAAGAAATGCAAAGTGCTTTACAGCAAAGAGAAAATGACATAAAATGAACATTAAAAGAATGTTAAAACATTAAAAGCAATAATAATAAAATGAAGATATAATGCATAAAAAGTATGCACCTTTATACTTCTACTCCACCACATTTTGGAGGCAAATATTGTACTTTTTAAAATAATATAATTTATTGCAGTTAACAGAAATGTACATTTGCTTACACGTGATGTTCGTATTTATAGCATTCCTACAATGTTTACATATTTTATAGTGAAAAATAATAATAGTATAAATTAAAGAGAAACAACATATTCATACATTCATTCTCACACATTTGTTTGTTGTCTCCTTGAATTCTGTAAACTTTATTTTTTGCATTTATAGTAAGAATTTAGATGAGATGATTAAAGCTTTGAGAGTCTGGACAGTTTTGGTTTAAGTACCTTGAAAGTGCTTAAAAAGTGCTTGAATTTTACTTGTTTTCCAGTCTGTTTGGATGTGTAATGAGAGTTAATGTCCAGCAGGTGTCAGAGTTGCGTCACTGTAACACCTGCTGAAACCCAAAACACAGAATATGGGACCTTTAAACATCACATTTCAGAAAACTTATAATACAAAAAATAATTGTCTTAATGTAAATAATCAACTGGGGAAGTTTCATGGTGATATCTAATAGTTAATTATTTTACCCGATTCACCTGTAGTGTCTGCAAAATGTCTGGATTTTAAAATCCATATCTTTATTTGTTTTATCAAACTCTGATGCAGAAATCTGCACTTCAGTATAATTACACACACCAAACTTTAACTTTAATTCCTCTCTATATTCTGAAGGTTTTTACATCATTCACAGTCTGATTTATATTACAGTTTATTACTAAAAACAAGCAGAAAATAAGTTTTGTTGACAGTATTTTCTGATTTATTGAGTGATAAAAAGACATATCCTTCTGTAAAAACCTTTGACTCTAATATGTCGACAAAATGATACAAGAATTTTGAACCTGTTTCCTTTTCTTTTTCTCTTTCATGAATAACTGAAAGTGTGAGATGATTTAAACGTTTTCTCTGCTCTTCTTTCAGATCATCAGACAGCAGTTTGCAGCGTAAACCACCAGAAGACTGGGGACCAGAGGACAGTCCAAGTACGTTTGATATTAAGCTTAAACTATTTATTCTGTCAGGAACTACCTACATATTACATATTACACATTCACAACACAGTCGGAATATTTCAAGAAAAAAACCTCAACATTTTTTGAGAAAAAAGTCGTAATGTTTCAAGAAAAAAGTCTTAATGTTTCAAGAAAAAAGTCTTAATGTTTCAAGAAAAAAAGTCATAATTTTAAAGAGAAAAAAGTCACAATTTGATGAGAAAAAAAGTCGTAATGTTTCAAGAAAAAAGTCGGAATGTTTTGAGAAAAACCCTCACTATTTTATGAGGAAATAGTCGAGTTTTAGTGCCGTTTTAAGAACATATTTTGTTGATTATCGGGATAATATCGTGAATCTCAACATATCAACATAATCGTAACATGAAATTATCATATTGTCCCGTGTGTTTACACGGCTGCAGCCTACAGACAACCTCACGTCCCATCATTACTGGTAGACTGGTGTTTAATTTATTTAGGGCC
>JAOVVB010174745.1:0-11362 GCA_028570985.1 Heterobranchus longifilis | reverse complement strand
ATTATTATGAGCACTCATTCTAAATATGCAACTCCCCAAAGCAAATATGGCTGAATCGTTGTCCTTCAGAAATGAGATTGTGTAGATGCCTGAATCGAGATCACGATCTTTTAACGATTAATCGTGCAGCCCTAAGTGAAAGCTATAGTCATTTACTGTTTATTAGCACTTCTGTTTTATTTGTGTCTCATTAAATCAGTCTACACACAGTACAACTACTCTCTCGTTGCCAACAACGGCTAACCTGGGTAGAGAAAACCCGACTGTTTTCCAATACTTTGGTTTATGAGATCAAAGTAATGACATGACAAATGTTGTGTTTAGTGCTAATTTGCTAATGTTAGCATGCTAACTTGCAAAACTAAGCATGGCTGTAGAGTTTTTAGTCTCGTCTGCTTGTAATGTCAAAAACACTATTGTGAAAGTTATTTTAAAACTAATGATGAATCAACTTTGGGACAAAGTTTAACAGGAAGTGAGGTGCTAATCCTTGTACACAGAGAGAGAGAGAGAGAGAGAAATATGAATCTATCTTGTTATTAAAAACAAAAAAAACCCAAACATTGACAGCCTTGTTATAGTTTTCTGAAAACACTCACATTTCACACACGCTCTCTTTAAAAGACACAAACCTTCAGGTCGTCATTGGTTGGAATCTTTTCCTCCAAGAACATCTCTCCCAGGATTTCATCAGCGTTAGCCACACACTCCACCAGCTCCTGCCTCCGGTCTGCAGCCTCAGCACGGAAATCTGCCGGGATCTCATCATAGCGGATAGTTTGACTGCAGAGAGGAAGAGACTGAATCAGCTTCACGTTGGTCAGAAACTGGATCTCAGAGATAGAACACTCTGACAGATGCTGATGTTGATGATTTCTGTGAGTGATAACTGGTGTCTTCAATCAGTCTCATATCTGGTAAAAAAAAGTGTTATTGCTGCTAAAATTACAGTGCAGGCAAAAATAACCAATTTACACTAAAGCAGATATGGATCAAGGGGAATCCCTCACCCAAAAGGTCCTTCGAAATACATGCTCCGCTCCTGTACGAGGTCGATGATGCCGCGCATGTTCCCCTCCAGGCCGATGGGGATGCTCACGAAGGCTGCGTTGTGGTTCAGTTTGGTTCTGAGGAAGGGAAAGAAAATATAGATCGAAGTGAGAACAAAGAACCGCAGCTGATTACAACAGTGTTTGTGGAACGATGATTTAATGTCAGCCTAAAGAAGAGACCGTGTACCAGCTGCATGAGTCTCCCTTCTAATTTTCTTGTATCTATATCTAATGTTTGTTTCGTTTTTTTATTCAACCAATATTTAACCAAGTACGACCCGTTAAGATCAACGATCTCTTTTATAAGACAGACAGGAGCATAAAAAGTTACAGACGACAACAACAACAACCACAAGAAAACATGGAAATATGTGTTTTAGTGCCATTTTAAGAGTTTTAAGCATATTTCGTGATTTTCACACCATGCCATGCCTAATATAATCTATTGTTACATTATCAATAAAAGATAGTAAAAGATATTGTGATGGCTCCATGTGTAAGTGATCAGGAGCACTCCGGTGTGTATGCACGTGTACGCCGCGAGTGTGTGCTGTACCTCATCTGCTGCAGGGCTCGGCTGGGGTTGGCGCCCATGCGGTCCAGCTTGTTGATGAAGGTGAGGAAGGGGACGTTGTAGCGTTTCATCTGTCTGTTCACCGTCATGGTCTGACACTGGACTCCCCCCACCGCACACAGGACCAGCACGGCTCCGTCCAGCACACGCAGCGCTCGCTCCACTTCGATGGTAAAGTCCACGTGACCTGGAAAAACAACAGGGACAGTGAGGTTTAGAGAGAAAAACAATACTTTTGAAGGATTAATCATTTGGAGACTTCAGCAGGGACGACTCTCCCTGATATGGTGGCTAGAACTTGCACCCTAGTCTCGTGTAGCCAGACTTATCTCTGCAGCGCTGCTGGGGGAAAGTCTGGATTCAATGTGCTTTCACTCCTGGATAGTGAAAAAAAACTCCCTGATCTGTTTGTATTTCCTTAAACCAATCACAATCATCCTGGGCGGGGCCACACCCCGACGGTGCATCTGCAAAATAGTGTAGGAAGGGATCCTGTTTCGTGTAACACCTCCACGAAAATGTTGTAAACATATTCTTTGTTGATCTTTACAATCAGTCACCGAAAGAACAGGAAAGAATCAAACATTTTCAGCGTGTAGGTTGATAGCTCGGAGGTTGTTGTTTGTTTCCCGTAGCGAAGGGACTTTGAGAATGGGAACACAGACTTCCTGTGCGGACAGGAAGTAAGGCTTTATCCCTGCACTGTTTTTTGTAAGCCTGCCAGACTAGTTGCACCCTAAAGCTAAACTATAGCACGAGCTGCCTGTGTCTAGGCAATACTTTCATCACAAGTTGTAACTAATATTTACATCTGTAATTACTGCTGAGTAACTTTTTCTGTTGTTTTACTTTCCACATTATTTAAAGTGTTTTTGCAGGCATGTGTTCTGCCATTATTAAACCTTAAGGAGTTGACAGAAAATGAGCAGAGAGATGGGGTTGTATTGTATTACATGGTTTGGGTTTACATGGATTACATGGTCAGCACCAACCCCAATGCCTGCTGTATTTTTATAGTCAGTGATTATACTTTCACCTGAGTAATTTGTGCATTTAACTGCAGTTGCACATTCATTACAACGTAGAAATGTAAATGGTTTCCCTTACGACTTGGACCAGTGTGGGGACACTGACCCGGAATGGACAGTCAGTGAAGAAAATACATGAAATCTGCCTTTTAGTTTGTTTTTGCACTACCTTTTGTACCTTTACTAAACCTGAATCCTGAATCATAGTCCTGAATCATTATCACTTTGTGCAGTGGTGGAAGGTAACTAAGTATGTTCACTCTTGTACTGTACTTAAGTACAAATCTGCAACTTTTTACATCTACTCCACTACAATCTAAATATTGTACTTTTTACTCCACTATTTTTATCTTATAACTTTAGTTACTAGTTACTTTACAAGTTAAGATTTTTGCACACAAATAATATGAAAAGTTGATCAAAGAAAAAATCAATTGGCATCTATTTTGATTACTGTTTATTACTGTCATTTTTCATCTAAAAACATGACATGAAAAACGTGAGGATTTGCTGCTTTAAAAAGTATATATTTTAATAATTAATTAAGAATTGTGTAGAGACTTGTGTACTGGTTAGACTAAATAAATATTGTCAGTGTCACTCTGTAATTGTGACGGCATTTCTCACTCATTTCAGATTTCGACAAACCAATCGATCAATTATGAAAATATCCATTAGTTAATAGTTCAAAACCAACTACAACAGTAAAATCCTGCTTTTACATGAATAATAATAATCGAATTATATAATATGTAATAGTATAACAGTCATTTTTCTACATTGAGTACTTACTACTTTAAGTACATTTTCCAGATTATACTTATCTAGGCTACTTTTACTTAAGGTTAGGATCTGAATACTTCCTCCAGACCTCCATTACTGACTTTGTATGATCACAAACAGGGGGTCATATGCAAACCTTTGTCCCTGAGGGCCCCAGATCAAGTAGAACTTTTAGTACCTGGTGTGTCAATGATGTTGATGTTGTGATTCTTCCACACGGTGTATGTAGCAGCTGACTGGATGGTGATGCCTCTCTGTCTCTCCAGCTCCATAGAGTCCATAGTGGCTCCAACACCGTCCTTCCCCTTCACCTACACACACACCAGAGGAGGAAAACAGCCCATGGATGCAAACTGCACACTTGTGTAACCCTCACCTGACAGCAGCAGCTCCACTGATGCACAAACACAGCCTCTCACCTCGTGGATCTCTGCAATCCTGCCGGTGTAATAGAGGACACGCTCGGTCAGGGTGGTCTTCCCCGAGTCTATGTGAGCTGAGATACCGATGTTCCGGATCCTCTCGTTGGGAAAGACCCCAGAGGAGCATGTCCGACAGCTGTTGATGAGCACCTGTGGAGATGAAATAGAGGGAGATCAATATCCAAACCCCCCTTCTGTTTACCGATTGTGAAATGCAAAGGGTTGGTGGCAGAGAGCGGTATGAGGAGGTTTGATGTCAAATTGGTTCAACTGAAGACAACTCGGGTCACCTAATATTACCTTTTTAAGAGTGACGCTTCCTGGTGCCAAAAGATGCGTTTTTGACAAAGACAGACCCGCTTGTAGTACTCTCATTTTGACAACTGCTTGGGCACAGGGTGGTCGTATTCCTCCTTTTACACAACCCCCGACGACTCTGACAACCCGGTGAATGTCACGCCGGCGCTCTGATGGTTGTTAAACGCTACTTCCGCCTGTACGGAATCCCAGATGTGCCAAAATAACAAATGTGTGCGTTTATTTAAAATAAACGATGCCGCTTTCAAAAGAAACACAGTGGAACAGAGAAGAGATGGTATGTGAGTGGTATGATATGGATGTTTATTTGCTCGGTTAGAGGGTAAAAGTCAAACACAAACTCCAACAAATGTCCCAGAAAACCTTATACATCCATGCAGAAAACGCGCATGGACAAAAAGGCACATGCTGCTTTCATGTGCTGTCGGAGAACTCTGAAGAGAGTTAGGACCTATACGTTATTTAAAGTTTTAGGGCTGGGCGATATGGAGAAAATACGATAGCCTACAATACGATTTTTTTTTAACCGAATACCCTGATATTGATATTGCAACAATATTGTAGGATTGACTATTGTTGCATTTACAAAATATCTACACAATGAATTTTCTTTATACACAATCATCAGCAATGTGGATATAATACATTGAAATTACATTTTTATTTCTGATAGGCCTATAATGAAGTCTTGTGTAAGTACAGAAAATTACATCAATGCAATGCAGAATTAAAGGCTGTTATGCAGCCTTTAAAACCAGGAAAAGACAACACTAAATTATATTAGAATATCCCAAATTTAAGGCGATGATATCTCACGCTGCACATTTGAAATGTCCTCAATAAAGTTTGTATTACTTTTCTTGATATAAATTCCGGGGAGCATTTGAAGGCAGCACTTAGTCTCCTGTCGCATGCTGTCAGTTAACGGTTTGTTAGACAACTACAACCTTATAATTTGGGTATTAACATTTTTCTCAACTTCCAACTGTTTCCGTTACTTTTAATTACTGTATTTAAGGAGATTTTCGCGTTTTAACATCGTCCTTTAATCCGGGTTTAGCTAAAGCTAGTTTATGTCACATCAGGTGTCAGTTGTAAGTATCAGGGCTAAACGTTAGCTAGCTGCTGCCCCTGTTTTGACGAAAGCGTTTCCTCTTTCACTTCAACCACATGCTGATGCTAGAGCACACACACACACACACACACACACACACACACACACACACACACCCTGCTGTAACGTTATAAACCTCCACATCTCTGACAACCTTTAACAGCTGCTTCACACACACCGGAGGAGGAACCCAGGATCAGTCTGGTAAGTTTTGACCATATAAATTACATTTCTATGGTTTTGGCTGATATGTTTCCAATATGTAATGTGATTTTAGCTGTCTTCAAAGTCACAGTCAATGAATGATCACCATTTATTGTTTTTATATCACAGAAACCTATAGGCTGTGTGTTTATCTTCTGCCAGTTTAAAGTCAACTTTAGGAAGTCACTGTTGCGTGTCTCTGTATTGCCTCTTAGGCTTATAATGTCACTAAAAGTCTATGCATTTAAGAAAATAGGTAGACAAAAATCCACCGGAAATTCATCACGCATTTCTCTCCTCAAAATGAAGTATTCTTAAAACAAATATCTCAGTGATTTCTTATATACCGCTAAACCTATCCTTAATGCAAAGCGTCTGTTTTATTTTCTTTAAAGATAGCTAATGGACATTTTATTTTAGAGTGTTTTCCACTGTGGTCACATAGTGTGTCCTTGAGGTTACACAAATAGATGCCACATGATGTATAGGCATAATAGATGACACGCTGTGTGAGTGATTATGTCATATAATCATAGATCATAGTGTTTTATGTTCGCCAATGTGTGACCATCCTCGCATAAAGTGTGTGTCAAGAGAATAATCAATTCAGTGTCGGCATGGCTCACTCATTCCCCCCGGTGTGAGTCATTATGTATGTTTATTTGATTTTGATTACAAAAGAATGTACTCTGTGTGTGTGTGTGTGTGTGTGTGTGTGTGTTTCACTATGAGCTGTTCTTTCCATTATTATCCTTCCTGTCTTGTTTCCTTTCTGTGAGCATTCCTTCCTAACAGCAGGGTGACTGCTGTCACAGTAAATGACAGTGAATAACACTCAGCTGCTCACTGTGTCTCATGTAACATGCTTTGAATTTTTATTTATATATATATTTTAATAGGAGGAAAGCTTGATTTTATTTGGGTAAAATGAAATACATACATCGAAAGATGCAAGTACTGCCCAGAGGATAGCACATTAAAGTATTAATAACACTTATTTCCAATGTGGTCCAGCTGCAGTCTTGTGTTAAACGATTGTGTGAAAACAAATTGTGAATAGCTAGTAGGCTGGAATTTGTGACGACTGCATGCATCGAGGAATGTATCATTCACCTTAATGTTTTCCATTTTACCGACTATGGGCTATGTCACTGTCAACTAGGACCAAAACATACAAGTTGAAGCCCACATACTGTTTGTATTTGCTGTGTTTTGACATGCCTGCATGTGTGAAACATATTTAGTGGCATTTTTTGGCATCTTCTGCCATGTTCTTCACTTAACGATTAACACATAGCCTATGCTGTGATACTACAAGCTACATGGACAAGAGCATATTAGTGTCCATCCACAGGAGGGCAGTATTACTCTTACGAGCATGAGCCTGAAACACCCTGAAACCTTACATTTCTTTGCACCTGACTCAACTGTCATTTAAATCCTCCTGTCATATTTTCCTGTGAGTAGGCCTATATACTCTCCATGCAACTTTTTTGACTTCTCCCCTATCATTTTCTTTGTCCTGCTCCTGGAAATAATATCTGAATTTCAGAACTGATAAAACACTGATTAATTTGCATTCTTGAGCCAGAAACTGTGATTAATGACAGCCAGTGTTTACTGGGGCTATTAAGTAGGAATATAATACAGGTGCTTTTATGCGTGCTGTTAATGATTACATTATTAATCTGATTAATGGACTTAAAGATAGGGGAGTGTTTTGTTATAGTAGCCTATTGCTCATGCAGTTAATGTGTGACGAAATTATTCATCATCTGTTTGTTCTCACAGATTTGAACAATTCCGGAGTGGAAAATGGAGCAATTTAAGATGTCCCATGGATAAATGGATTGTGTGACTAATGGCTTACTGTACATTGTAGAGTCACTGTTCAGGGGTTTATTTCAAATTCCACCACAGAGGGTGTGTCTGGGTTGACACTGTTACTACTACGGCATGCGGGATGGGCCAAACTCGCTCGGATCTATCGCACAGCAGCACCGCCACCCGAGCAGGCAGAGCGAAGTGGAAAGCAGGCGAAACAGCCCAGCGACTCCGTAAATGCAGATTTAGGAGCGGAGAGAAGCGACAGAGCGACCGGTTAAACAGGAATCCAATGAAAAATAAAGTGTTATCGTGTCTGGGAAGGAGAAAGCGAGACTCCAGCCAAACAGAAGCAGATTTAGGTTGCGGAAACGGAGCCCGAGATCCAGCAACGCGCCGCGATCACAGAGTAGGAAAGTTGCCGAGGGACGAGGTTGTATCGGCGGTTGGGGAACACGGAGCATCCCCGTGTTGTTTTGAGACACCATCCGGCCTAGGTGATAATGCCGAAGCTATCCAACACGCCGTGAACCGAGAGGCTAGCTCGTCCGATGCGTCATGTTTGGAAACGCGGAGCGGTGAAGTCAGCGGTGCGGGCTGCGAGGAGCCGAAACCCGTGCGAGAGGACAATGACTCGGATCCCCCGACGAGGGCCATGGAAGATCAGCCACTGGGAGGAAACAGCCAGGATCGTATTGTGTCTGAGGCTCGGGAATTAACAGGGACTAGTCTGAGTGCAGCCCCGCTGCTCACCTCTGACCCGGACACTTTCTATGGCGTGTCCCCGGATCAACCGCCGGATAGTGGACTGTCGATAACGGACGATCGCGTGGAGGCTAAAATGACAAAAAGTGACTGCAGTAGTGTTTCATGTCGGCCCAAAGCATCCGGTGACCAAAACAACTCTTGTGAGAGACAAAATGACTCTGATCAGACCCCTCGGTGTCCCCCAGGGGGGCAACGTTTCCCAGGAACCATACCGAAACTCATCATAACTAGAGACCCCAGTCCGACCCGCTCCCAGGAGACCCCGTCCCTGCTGACCGTCCGAACGGAGCTCAGCAGCGGCTCGTGTCTGGACCCTCACCCCGATGACGAGTCCCCCTGCTCGGACAGCGGCTGCGGAGGGTCCCCTGCGCTGATGCGATCACCGAGGAAGCTGTCCAACTCATCCTCCATCGGCCTGTCCTCCGCCTCGTCCTTCGAGGAGTCCGAGGACGACTTCACCGGGAGCGACATCGAGTCCAGTCTGTCTCCGGCCCGGTCTGTGTGCAGCCCGGACGATGGGACAGGGGTGAGTGCCTTTTCAGTGTTTTCCCCAGCAAACCCATGGTTGAAATTGTCTGTGCAGTTCAATAGCCTAATGAGCAGTCACGTTAGGAACTGTCAGCTGTATTGCAAAAAAAAATAAAAAAAAATAATGAACTATGCATTAGCTACCAAAAACTTACAAATATTGCGCAATTGACCATACATCATAGCAATCATACAACATGTGGCCATTCCATAACTGAACAAATCATGGTGGCATGTGCAACATTGCTACACAGCTACAAAAAACTGCTTTCAGGAAAACAATGGCATAGAAAGGATGTTAACATTTACAAATCCACACACCACACACATACACACACACACACACACACGCACACATACAAGATGTGAAGATCTTATATGAGCATGAAGACACTATGCATTTCCTTATTTACTGTTGCACAGCTGCTGTACTCTAATATGCACAGTGACAGTCACTGCAGTCAATAGGCTGCCAGATGTCATCTTTATCACACTGCTCTTGATCAAATCACCCAGGCTGAAGTGCATGTCAAGGGTTAGATTTGTAAAGGGTGTTCAAACTATGTCATATTGATATTTTAAGGTAGTTAATTCCCAGGATGCATTGCTCCTTCCAGCTGGGCGATATGGACATGTTTTGATATATACATATATATTTATATTTTATACAGTCTATGGTAGGGCTGCACGATTCTGGTCAAAATGAGAATCACAATTTTCTCCACACAAAACTGAGACCACAAATTTCTCCCACAATTCTTAGGGACACCAATTTTTAAAGAAAAATGTTTATTGGAGTCCATATTGTCTTCATGCAGACAGTACAAGCAATATGATCATCACTATCTTATTTCAATTAATCATGCAGTCCTGATTCAGAAGTTCTTCAGCATTTTCCTGAAAGTTTGTGGAAGACTTAGGTGCACATATTTGGTGGTAGGTTTCGGGGTGCTCCCCCCAACATTTTTTACACTTTCCAATTAAAATTATGCAATTTCACATCCATTTGGTCCATTATTATTATTATTATTATTATTATTATTATTATGAGCACTCATTCTAAATATGCAACTCCCCAAAGCAAATATGGTCAAGTCATTAATTGTTATTTTAATTACCTTCATTAATTAGATTGTGTACACTTCTGAATCGAGATCACAATCTTTTAACGATTAATCGTGCAGCCCTAGTCTATGGTCATTTCATATCTCAATAACTATATAGGCTATATCATGATTTAGCATGTTTTCTGGTAATTTAAGAAATAAATAGTATATGAAATAACCACATGGTAAAGCCAATTCTTGAATACTCTTTGAAAAATGAAAAATACTGAGTATTTCCTCATTTAATTAGGAACTACAGTTTAAAGTGAAATTATATAGAGAAAAAAAATCCAGCTATACACTGACTATGTTTACATGCATGCCCACAAATACAGAGTAATCAGATTAAGACAATAGTTTGATTTAACTACACTGGAGTATTCAGTGTAGGAAATTTGAGTTAGCATATGCTTGTTATTTGTAGATGACGTAATTGTGTATCACGATATCTCGATATATGATTTCATCACAATACAATTCCATTGAAAGACGATACATTATCGTATTGAATTATCGCTAATTATGATATCCCAGCCCTACCTTGAAGTGCTGTTGTGCAGATTACAAAAACAAGGCCCCAGTCTGCTGTATGTCTCATGTGATTTTGGTGGATCTCCTTGTTTGTTTTAATGACTGATGAAATGTCAGTGACGACATTAAATAGCTTTTCGTTTGTCTGATGTGTGGTTCAAAGCCTTAACAGTTGGATTCACACCACCCTGATAATGAAACACAATGTAAACCAAAGAGCAATGACTTTGCTTAGTTCAGATGTAGGACCTTTTTAAACACCATCTGGGTGCATGTTTGAATAATTTGTCATCCCATTACAGCTGCCACTTCAGCACTGTACAGTTCATTATACAAAGATGCTATCACAGCAGTCTAGAGGTTAGTTTACTGCCCCAGAGGCTCAGAGTGTTCCTCTCCTCCAGACATGAGATCCAGTTTAAAGTTTCCAAGGAAGTTGTGATGCTTCCCCTCTGAGTCAGAAGGCTTTGATGCACTGTCGCCTAGAAATGCTTGGAATGAGACGACTCTTAAAAACAGGATGTCTGTCCACTTCTCTTCTCTGCTGTGTGTGAATCCTGAATGTCCAGGTTTTCTGTCACGTCACTAAGCATGCATGTTGAAAGATGTTTGACTGTCAGCATGCCATTCATATTGGCTGCTCAAGATGTAGAAACCGGGCAGTTGTACTCGTGTATTTTTTTAATAATCTAGCCCCAGTTATTTTTCCACAGTAGACGGTCCACCCATGTCTGGTATTTAATTTCTTTTTTTTTTTTCAGAGAAAGACAGAAAATGTGACTGCAGTCTGATTTTATGTGAGATGATGAAGAAGCGAGATGGCTCACTTAAGCTACTTCCATCATCTGCTCTGGAAAAAATGGTGTTCATTATTTTTTACCACTTAGCCGTTGGGCAAGTGAGTTGCTAGATTTACTACCCTGACGTGGCATTTTACTCACCCCGGGCAATCTGGCAATCCCTATTGTTGAGTAGGGATGGGAGAATAATCGATATTATCGTGGATCGCGATAAAAACACTAAGTTGATTGTGGTGAATTTCCATTATCGGGATAATTGTGAATATCCTCACAAATTGACTGCAGTTTACTACAGTGTCCTATCTGTGAT
>JAOVVB010174716.1:0-11363 GCA_028570985.1 Heterobranchus longifilis | reverse complement strand
CACACACACACACCCCTGCTATTCAAACAGACATTCCGTTGTCTGGGACTCGCACTAGCTGCACTTTATCTCCGACTACATTTCCACTGTAAATATAAATTTTCTAAGAGTGTTTTATATCTTTATTTTCTGTTTTTATTTATATGTGCACCTTTTGGCCGGGAGTTTCTGCAAAATGTCGTTATGCTTGCATAATGACAATAAAGAATCTTGAATCTTGAATACAACGTATTTGACTTCCAGCAGTCAACTCCCCTCTCCTCCACAGACGCTCGATTTTACACTTCATCATGCGTAGTCACCCCCCCCCAAAGACCCATACTGAGCCAGTAAAAACCCTGTTATTCTGTTGTAAATGATATTACAAAAATAAATTGATTCATATTTTGTCATAGCAATAAAACACAATAAAAAAAAAACTAGATATGCAGGGGGAATATAAAACCTGAGAGCAAATAGGATGAATCTAAAAAGAAATAAAAACCTGAGAGCAAATAGGATGAATCTTAAAAATAAATCAAATCAAACAAAGAAGCTGAGTCGTCAACTCAATGCTGGAGATGAAACTGTGAACTTTGCTGATCTGTCCACGTCTCTCTGTCTTCAGTGGGCTGCCCGTTGCTGCTGTTCTGGCCCCTGGTGTGTGAGGTGCGTGGGAGCAGGGGGGGACGAGCATGTGGGGAAGAAGGAGAGGACGCTGTGATGGAGATGAGACTGAGAGAAAACCCCCAGCAGTTCAGCGCTGCCCTTCTTCAACTCTCAACACGCTACCTCTTTATTCTCGGAGCACAGGTACGTCCACAGACCGCCAAACGCTTTTGTTCCGTCTGTATAGATTCACACATTAGAGCAGCATCGGTTTGTTTTGGTCACCAATGTAAAACACTTAGGAATCTGTGGCCTAGGATTAAATCTCATTCTAGTGTGATGTGTATTGTATTTTTTATTTAATTTGTTCCGCCCCCCCCCCCCTCCCCCATTCCATGTGTATCTTAATCACATCACGCGAGTCCATATCCGTGCGTTTCTTCACAGGTCTTTGCATCAGTCTGTGCAGCTGCTATCCTCAGGAGACACCTAATGGTGTGGAAGGTTTTCGCACCCAAGTAAGTGCCTGAATGGATTTTCCAGCTCACACACACACAAACTCACTAACAGTAAAGGCTTTTGAGGATATGGACACGGTGTAACTACCGACCACTTACTCAGGGAATGCACATTAGTGAAGGTCTGCTTTTCTGTTAGACGACCACTCTAAGATATATGTATTTACATCTGCTTATCATAAAGGAGGAATTCATACCTTTAAAAAAAAAAAAAAAAAAAACTAAAGTATTAATGTTATTGTGCTCGTCATTCCAAGTATAGTGACTACACACAATCTCATCAAAATCCAAAACACTGAGTTATAAACTATAGAAAAAAATGCAGATATCCTGAAATTCAAAAAAATATGTTTGGACTTATATTCATGGATTCACGGGTTCTCAGTGTTTTAACAGTAATTAACCTTAATCCGTGTTTCAAACTATGCCGTGTTGGGTCCTTGAATTTGAGGGAATTGGGCCTGGAAAGTCCTCTAAAAGTCCTTGAATTTGATGTATGTTTGGACATGTACTATCTTGTCATATTGTTTATGCTATGTATTGCACAGCCTCTATTTTTTAAGGTTTGAAGAAGTTGCAAAGTTGTACTGAAATTAGAAAGCTGGAATTGTTTTAACTTTTGTATCCCACCATGACAGACTCCTGTGTTTTCTCCCTCCAGGTTAATGTTTGAGGCCTCAGGGTTCCTGGTGAGCAGCGTCTCTCTGCTGATCGGGGTCACATTAGTGCTGAGAGTCGACGTGGCCGTGGGCCGCTGGTTTAAGAGACTTATCCCTGATGCATCCAGGTAGCGACGGCGCTGCTGCTGCTGCTGCTTTTACCACAGAAGCCCACCAGAGCTCACTGTGCCACAGTGAAAACAGACACGGTGATGTCACTGTAAAGTGTTTTATATGGACCTCTCACAAGAAACAAACAAACATTGCCATCTGTGTCTCGCATAAGGATGCCCACAAACATGTCATGTGAGGTTGCCACTTGTTGTAACTCTTTTTGAGGGCTATGTTGTGTCATTACTGACACGGAGGCCGACATCCTTTTCAGCCAGAGGGACTTTAGGATATCAAATGTTGGACTGACTGAACTCTGGAGTATCTGGAATCACACTGAAGATGTGTTTTCTTTTGTTTGTTTTTTACAGTGATGAGATGATACGCTTGTAGACCTCCTCACTCAGCTCATGAGATTGTATGTGGTCAGAAGGAACAGCGGTTTCTGAATGTCTCTCCTAAACTTTCTAACTGTATGGATGAAACCCTCCAGTCTTGCAAGTGGTTCATGGTGCAGCAGTCAAAAAGCTTCACTAAAATCATACAGTAAACAGTTTACACTAGCTACATGCCTGTCGCAGCTAGCTAGCAACAGCATTTAAACTAAATTAGCCTTTGAGGGTTTTTTTTCCCCACTTTGTAACCATAGGCTGTATAAAAGAAGTGGTCTTTGCACCTTAACGTCACCCATTGGTTTGTGGACTACTGTTCTGAAGCCTCGGGTTTGGCATTTTGACCGTCGCCATCTTGATTTTTTTGGAGCCTGAAGAAGTATTTGGAGGAGAGGGCATAGCTGGGGAGGAGGCCGCTAAATTATCAGCTAATTCTAGCGCTAAAACTAGCGATTAAGACCATAAACTAATTAAGAAAATGTTTACTGAGATAATAAATCAAGTGAGAAGTAGGGTCATTTTCTCACAGACTTCTATACAATCGGACTTATTTTTGCAACCAGTGGAGTCGCCCCCTGCTGGACATTAGGAAGAATGCAGGTTTAAGGCACTTCCGCATTGGCTTCACTTTTCAGACCCGGGAAGCTCCGTCCACTTCTTTTATACATACATGCATGTGCAAGTTTAATGTTACGGGGAAAACTAGAAATAAAAGAGCAGGTGAATGTTCAGTGTCTTACTGCAGAAGTTGAATCTGTGACTCTTAAGCTGCAGAACGACCACTTAAACCACCAAAGTCAATCTGCCACCCAATGTCTGGAGCTACTTCATGATCAATTTGCAAGCAGATGCACTCCCATTTGGTGAAATCCATCCAAGTGCATTACATCATGTCTGTCATCTAAGTGTCTGCTGGAGGAACTTTTCCATTTTTTTGTATGTTTTGTATTTTCAAGAACTAACCGGTGTGTCTGGTTACTGCCAATTCACATAGTATTACTGTGAACTTAGTTTGTTTTTATACACAGTTTTGGGTTCTTAATCTGTTGTGGTTTTTTTTTTTTTTTTAGGGTTTTGATTCCTAACTCTAATGCCTATTTATAATTCAGATTCTTTTAATCACTAATTTCTTTTAATCTCAAATTAAACTTTTGTCTTAATTGGGCCTCATACATCTTTTCCCCTGGATAGGTGCCTAGTTTTGACCAATGCCTTTTTTTTGTGTATAAAGTCATTTTGTTGACCTGGTCATTAAATCCAAAACACAGTCAGTTAATTTATTTCTGCAGGACATCTGAGTCAGTGTGCGATATATAAGATCTGTTACTGCAGCTGTAGTCAGCAGCTAAAGCTCATTAGCTAATGCATGATATCGAAGGGATGTTGACTCAGGAGGAATTAGCTACAATGCAACAGTACTGCATTTCTCAGGCTGTTGCATGGGAGTGACTGTAGAGCCGCTGCTGCAGTGATCAGCCCAAGTGATGGTTTGGCTAGGTGGTGTGATGATGGCGCACTTTTGTTTCTGTTCTAAAATGTTTAATATATAAATTAATTAAGATGATTTTTTTTAATTCTGTGAAAAATGTAATAAAACTTTTTTTTACATGACATCTCGGCCTCGCAGTAATTTGATATAAGCAGTGGTGGAGGAAGTATTCAGATCCTTTACTTAAGTAAAAGTACTTATACCAGTGTAAAAATACTAAAAGTCCTGCATTGAAAATGTTACTTAAGTAAAAGTATGTAAGAATAATCAGGAAAATGTACTTGTTTTAAAAGTAAAAGTAATCCTCAAAATTATTTAAAAAATAATAATAATTTAAAAGGAAAATCAGCAAATCTTCACATTTGTGAAGCTGGAACCATGAAATGTGCTAAAGCATGAAAAAATACTTATATAAAGTCTACAAGAGTTGCCAATTAATTATCTGTCAATCAACTAATTATTTCAGCTCTACTTAAATATACTGCTAGGTAGTTTAAGCTGCATCATAGTATACAATATTTTACAAGTTATTCATATGTTTTGTATGAAAAACAAATCGTAATTATTGTAACTCGTAACTAAAGCTGTCAAATAATTGTAATGAAGTAAAAAGTACAGTATTTCCCTCTGAATTGTAGTGGAGTAGAAGTTTAAAGTAGCATGGAAAGAAAATACTCAAGTAAAGTACAAGTACCTCTTGAGTACAGTAAATATACTTTCCACCAGGATATAAAGATGAGACCTATCCAGATTTCCTGTCATGATTTATGGTGCATCCGTGTTTCAACTTTATTATTTATCGTTGCAGTGCAAACTATTTATACAATGCATAAAAGTTTGTATTTAATGTTTTGTTTATTGATCCGAGGACTTGATGGAGGAGACGGGGGCTGCCATGAGTTTTTACTGCCCATCAGTCAGGGTGCTTCATTCATTATTCATCTGGGCTTTCCACATTTCCACTTCCCATAAGTCTGGAAGTCGTCAAACATCTCACTTGTACAAACAGATTATAGGCAACAACAGACACTTTACTGAATATAATCTTGGTCTTTGCCCGTTTTTCACAGTAAACTAATCATATTACCACAGTATGGAAAAGTCTGGAATTTGATTTTAGTATTTTCCAGGTCTGGATAAGTTTGGAAAGTATTGACCCTATTCTGTTTTCAAAACTATAAAATTCAGAATTTCAAAAAAAATAAAATAATAATAATTAAATACAAGCAGAGTGTTTTCATGGAGCCAAAAGTCAGAATATTAGTAGAGTATTTTCACACAAAAAATAATATTTAGAGAAAAAGTCAGAACAAAATATTTTCACAAAAAAAATAATATTTAAGTTAGAATATTTAGAGAAAAAGTCTGAATATTTTCACCAAAAAAAAAAGAATATTTAAGTTAGAATATTTAGAGAAAAAGTCTGAATATTTTGACAAAAAAAGTTAGAATATGTATAAAATAATCGGAGTATATGTAGCAGTGGTTAGTTTACTTCCTGTTTGAGTAGAGATGTTTGACAGAACGGAGTGTGGACTGAAGTTTTCCGACAGCTGGCTTGATAATCTCAAATATAAAGACTGGTGAAGGATTCCAAATGGGAAAAGAAAGCGAGATAAAACTTTGTTTAAAAGCCTTCAATATCTCCAACATGGAGGAGACGGTCATATGTAAGAACAAAAGCACTGTCGTCTGCTACGTACTTCTCTACTGAGAAGTCTGGAAATTTGAAATGGAAAACGTGTTGGAACATTAAACACTACTGACCAGCTTTGAGATGCAGAGTGAAACTCAGTAAATCGATTTGAAATGAGTTTGTCAGTTTTGTTACAAACTGTGCATCTGTATTTACGCTTTGAATGCAAATGACAGAATATAATTTGATCACGGACACGGCACCTGAACTGGACAGGACTGAATGTTCCCGTATTGGATTGTGCTCACAATGTGCATCAATCATTTATGACTTAATAAAACTTCACCAGCGACCGCGGATTTGCAGACGGACCTGTGGCACAGCTTTTGTACGCGGTAAAAGACAGAGATGAAATAAATCCAACAACAGAATGTGCTGAAGTAACAACTGAGTCATTGGTATTGATCGAAAGGTCTTTCAAGCCACCACAGATATATTCTGTGTGACAGGGGGTGTGAAAATCTCACTGTACCTGAAAACTTTAGGAATGATTTATTTTCTAGATCTCACCCATTGGAGACACACTCGGGTGAAGTGCAGGGCTGCGGGCGCCTCGGGTGCCATGTGGAGGAGGCGCCACGCCACCAAGAAAAACAAATGTACGAACAAAAACCAACATATGAACTTAAAAAAAAATACAATTATGGGTACCCCCTGAGCTTTTACGAAGTCTGTTTTGTGGCATGGCTTGTGCATGTGTGGCGCCGCCAATACACTATAGCAAAGGCACGACACTTTGAACGACCACAGTGCATTATTACACAGCCTTGTTGAATACTGCATTCTGATTGGTCAATCACGACATAACGAGGTCTGTTATTTCCGAACAGAAGACCGTCGTTATGCGTTGCCATGTAAAATAGCGCGTTGCTATGGGCGCTGTGCCGGAGGAGCATGCACGTCAACCGCTCTGCAGAAAGCAGTCAGGTAAATGTAACTTGAGCTGTGGCAAAACAACAAAACTTTAGCTTCCCATTACTCTTTTTAATTTTCATTTAATATATTTGGAGAGCACAAAACTTTGGAGTCATGGTTAATGGCTGAATTGTCCCCAGTAAAGAAAAGAAAAAGAGAAGAAGAAAATGGCAAGCAATTGAGTTAAAAGACTAGAGTAAACGCAGCACATTATGGACTCTGGCAGTGTTTAAAGACTGATAATGCAAAAGAAAATGTCAACAGACGAGTTACGGAGCAGAAAACCTCGCATCTGTGCGGAGGAGAGGACGCAGTTCCAACCGTAAGCTAACGGATTACTTTTCTTTTTTTTTGCTGAAGCAATCGATATTTTATGTCAAATGATTGATTGCTTAGCCTGCTGCCCCCACAACCTGGCCCCAGATAAGCGGAAGAAAATGGATGGAAGTCAGCTCCGTGTTATAAGCGGGGTATTGAAAATCCCTTCAGGGTGATCAAGACCTGATCGCCCTGTCGGGGTTCTATTTTCAATAATGACTGGCTCATTCTGCATTATCCCTTACTTACTTTTCGTAGTCATTGCTACAAACATGCAATGAGACCAGCCTGGTATGTTGTGGGCTATTGGGTACAAAAAAAGCATTTTTAAAAAAGTGTGTTTTCATACCAGTGTGGTGTTGTTTGGCTGTGATTTGCATGAAGAATCCCATTATCTTAAGTGGTTCTAGCCATAAGTTAAAACAACAACTTCACAGTAACATCCAGGAAAACATCACTAGCTGTTGTTTGAAGCTTTGGATGTCATATTATTTTGGAAGTGAAACACCATTATGACCGTGGAGCAGATTGCCAAGCTTTCATTCCAAGCATCAGTGCTCCTCTAATTGCTCATCATTATCAGATGAACAGCCCTTTGGACAACAATCCCTGCATTTCTGCTTGCATCAACTATTAAAGTCAGACCAATTTGTATTATGGGAATGGAAAATCATCCGGCTGCCCTCTGATGTTTGTGCTCTGAGTTCAGTGGATCTTTCCACAGGGGACCCGACATAAAATTGTTTTGATGATATCCATCACTTTCTGCAGCTCCTCCGATGAGAATGAATAGGATGCAGAGCGTCTGGACTCTGGGCATTCCATTTTAAACCATTACACCACTAACTATAAGGCTCAATTACAGGATCTACAAAGACAAACTCTGAGTCCACAAAGTTGGCCTCTGAAAAGTGCCAGTCAGATAGATAGCCAAAGCGTCAGAGTCTCTTAAATGTTTTGTTCTCTTCCAATTTTTACTGAAATTGTGAAGATCTCCATTTTGTTGTCTTTGGCGACACCTATGGTGATAAATGGTAATTACAGGTGTGTTTTTGGATTTCACTTCCACTAACTATGCACCACTTGTGATTTTTCCCAGCAATGTCCCCACAGACACCCAGTTCGTAATACTGCAAATGCAAAGGCTTTTATTTGCAGTTCTGTTAGCATTAGAATGGGTGGAAGATGTGAGAACAAGTGAAATACTCATCTGTAATGAGACAGTTGACAAGTTGGCAAAGGAGGCAGTCAGGAGAGAATATAGACTAATATTAAAGGCATAATAATCTAACACCACGGTGAAAGTCAGCCACACCCCCCTCCGGTAGAGCGAGCTAGACAGTGAAGGAAGAGAGAGACCGTTGGTCGTGATATCAGCAGATTAAAACTATATCCTGATTGTTTCATGGCAGTTATGGTACAAATGTACAACATAAACTCATGAACAGTTCGCAAAACACATTGACGTGTGTTTTTATTTGTCTTGTTCTGTCCTCGTCTTTCTTGTCAGCACCTTGCAGGGAGTGCTTGCAGAGAGGAAGGCTAATGGCTAAAGCTAACTCCTTATCACCTACCCAGCATTTTGCTCACCAATGCACAGTCTCTGGTGAAGAAAATGGATCAACGTCTGGTGGAGATCACCACTGATCTTTAGGGACTTTGTGTCCAAATTAGACCCTGTTCCTCCCACATGGCAGGTATGTATAGGTGCATGGATAAAGCAAACAATTATTGTCATATTATATTATTTGACAATTTTGTTTTCTCTTTCCTATAGACTCTTAAGGTCATGGTGGGGGCCAGATATGACAAGTCAAAGGAGAAGTACTTTTAAACATCCCCACACAGGTAAAGGAATTATTTCATGTGACACTAAGTCGGTCATTTATCTTATCACATGCCCTTGTGGTAAGTCATAGGTTGGTAAGAAGAGTAGAACATTTAAAACTCATATTGCTGAACATAGAAGCACTATTAGCTGTAAAATCATGAATTATCCAGTAGCAGCACATTTTGTTGAATTTAATCATCCTGTTTCCTCTCTTAGATATATTGAGATTGAGAAGGGATCACTCCCCCCAAGAGGAGGTCATTTAGATATTTTATTTTCCAGGAGGGAGCACTGTTGGATCCACCACTTGAGAACCCTCAACCTCATGGATTAAATATTGATTATAAGTGCTTTCTATGAGGTACCTCTATTTATTGGATATTCAGACAAAGTTGTTTATGATGTTCATCTAGAACTGATTATAATGCATTTTTGAGGTTTAACTTTTGCTATACATCAGATATTGTCGTTGTCGGGCGGAAACCTTGTATCTCCATATTTCAATTTTTAATTTTTTTGTTCATAAATCGATGCTCTTGGTCACCCTTTACATCTGTTTGTGGATGTTTAATCAATGAAAAGTATGAAAAGGACTGACTTCGTTTGAGGTAAGTAACCCAATTAAATGTTTTCAAATGAGCCTTTTTTCATTTCCTGAAAAGTAATGGTTTTGGAGATACAAGGTTTTAGCCCGACTATGCCCGATATATTTTCCATATTGGTATATTTGTATATTATATTTACTTATTAAAATATTTTCTATATTTGTATTTTTAACATTTAATAATGTATATAAAACACAAATCTCTGTGGGGTATAAAAAATGTAATATAATGGCTGCAGATCTTGTCACTGTCTAAATTTTAAATCTAATCTATCTAAGTTTAAATGCTTGCTAAAGGCCTCTTCATTGTTTTCTAAACCAATTGATGGCATGATTAATCACCATCACATGTGTAATTAGGGTGTGGCCTATATAACGCGTCAGTGTGCATGGTTCTTTGTTGTCTGACTTTGACGGAGGCCTGAAGGCCGAAACGTCGTCAAATATCTTCAAGTCAAAGGAGAAGGTCAAAGCTGAAGTCCAGAGTCCAGAGCCTTACCTCTGACATGTGGACATCCATTAACATGATGCCTACCTGGCAGTAACCTGCCACTTTGTTGACAACAACACCTGTCTGAATTCCATTTTATTAGGACTTCTGAAATTTCCCCAGGCACACACTGCTGAGGATTTAGCAAATGTTAAAGCCTCCCTCGTGGAGGAATGGGCCGTAACTAATAAGGTCAGATGCCTGGTTACCGATGGTGCTGTGAATGTGATTGCCTGTGGCAGGGAGCTGAGGCTCCATCTGTATTGCCCATACTTTAAACCTGATTGTAAAGAAGGCTCTTGACCTGACCCCTGTGATCTCACACATTCGGTCCAAGGTTGAGGAAGCTGGTTGGATATTTTTCACTGCTATGGAAAGTTTCTTGACTTTATTACAAGTTTTGATAATGCTATATTGTTCCAGCTGCTGTGGATATTAAATTAATTGCTATTCTGTATTTTTTTTTTTTTAAAGGAGAAGCTTGCACAGGTGCAAGAGCAAATGGGGAGGCCCAAACTTCAAGAAGCAGAGACCCGCTGGAACAGCATCTACCACATGCTGCACCGTATGGTGGAGCTCACAGAGCCCGTGGGGGCAGCTTTAGCCAATCTGCCCACTGACATCCCCCCACTGACACACCAGTGTTAGAGGTGGCTTTAATGATGCAACCATGGAGCTCTCAGAAGAAAAAAAAAACAGATTTCCGGCTCAAAGGTAGTGCCACTGATGAAAACGCTGGAACAAATGCAGCAGGGAGGAACTGTAAACACAGCAGGTGCAGTGGCAAGGGAAATGAGAGACCGTCTCATAAGGGAGAGGCTTCACACACTGCAGTCAATGAGCACCATGTCCCCTGCAACACTACTGGACCCTATAGGTTCAAAGCCATCGGATGTTTCAGTCCCACAAAAGCCACCGATGCAATAAAAAGGCTAACATCAGAGTGTGCATGTCTTAATTAGGTCTGCTCAGGCTGTCCAATCACCCAGAACAACCATCGGCATCACATGGTGCTGAATGTGTCACCCCTGGTAATTTCTATTTTTGGTTTTGAGGTCAATTTAGATGTTACTGTACTCACTACTAACAAGGTCTGTGTATACTTCCCAGGTAGCAAACTGTGGCGCCATCTGGACGACAGTGTGATGCAATTCTCTCTTGCAGCATCCGCTCGTAAACAAACTAGAAACCTTGGATTAATAGCGGTGTCCACCTGAGGCTGAAAGGAAAGTCTGCTGCTTTTAAAAGCAGGGGACAATGAGCGCTACAAAGAAGCCAGGTACGAGCTGAGGAAAGCCATTAAGTCAGCCAAAAAAAAACAACACCGGGACAAACTTGAGCAGCATTATTATTTTCCTTATTATTATATTTTTTAGCAGCATTGCCTTATTTTATTTTAAATTGATTTCATTGCTTTTTTGCTCTCGTTTTTATCCTGTAGCACTTTGAGATCTGTTCACAATTGAAAATAAAATGTATTATTATTATTATTATTATTATTATTATTATTGTTATTATTATTATTACAGCAGAGACTCAAGACACTCGTGGCAGGGACTGCAAGCCATAACAGGCTACAAAACCAAGCTGAGTGGTAGGGCTGCACAATATGTCGTTTTCTTTTTTAAATCATCATCGCAATATCAACTTTTGCTTGAAAATGTAACTATCATTCTTTTTTCTTTTTTTTTAAATGGTGCCTTTTATGTTCAGTTCAATGTTCAGTTTGTTCAATAAAATGTCAGAAATAAC
>JAOVVB010174706.1:0-11363 GCA_028570985.1 Heterobranchus longifilis | reverse complement strand
AACACACCTAGATAATGCGGTTGGAGATCGATTTATTCCTGCATGTATACGTTCAATCGAACTCAAACAGGACTGGGTGTTCTGTGCATGTGCCATAGTTCGTGTGGCGCTCTTTCACCCGGAAGTCAAAAGCGTACAGTCAAAGTGCAAATCACCAGAAGTAAAAAGCTAACGTTAGACTATAAACAAACTACACCAACGATCGCATTTCGCGGCCCACATCACCGTCACCACTACTAAACTGACGGTGACGTTTAATGTCCTCGACAACCTCTGTAGTCTCATTCAGCCACTTGTTAGCAATCGCCTTTTTAAAGACACATAAAAGCTTTGAAATGCACCAGCGGGGTATTTACCGACGTATTTTATGACGTCTAAACAAAAACACATCCAAAAAACACATTGGCTTCCAGACGAGAGAAAAAGAAGTGTTTGGAACTACAAACAAATACATACACAGTTACTAAACTAAAACACCATTGCTGATGACCAGAATAAGACCAAATTATTGTTTTTATGAAATTTAAATGGACTATGGATGATATGAATTTGTATATATGGATCAAGCTTTCTTTTCATTGTTTTTCTTCTTTTTTTAATTTCATTTTTTCTCTCCATTATATCCTTTGGGGTTTTGTTTCATTTTGTCTGGGTTGTTTTTGCTAATAAGAAAATTAAAAAAAATTACATGAAATGGAAAAAAAAAAGATGCATAAAGGCAACTTATTTGGATGTAACATCTCAATATTAAATATAAAATAGCTGGCAAAATTAGCACTGATACGTTACTGCATGGAGGCTTCCTTTCATCATACACACTAGATTTCAGTTCTATTTATTTTATTAACACAATTCAGAAAGCTGTTTTACACTGTATCACGTTTGAAAATTCTGAGTGAATATAAGGTAGGTATGGGATGGGAAACTTTTTTGCCTCGTAAAGTTTCTACACAACAACTTACAGTAAATGTGGAGCAAGCCACTGTGGGATATCCACACATTCTCTCCAAGGTGGAGCCATCTTTTGTTCTTGGTTGGCAGCGGATCCAAAAAGATTTCCATATGGACATGTTGCAGCAGTATACAGCATATATGCTTTGGATGTATGCTAGATTTGGAAAGATATTTAGGCCATGATGAAAAATGAATAAAAGTTAAAACGGCAAAACCATACTGTTGTTGCAATCTGTTTTTTAATGTTGTGTTTGGTAATGTAATTTTCTTTCTTAAGTTCTCAAGGAGAAACAAGTTCACTTGAAAATTGTTTCTCTTTGATGGTAATGAATCAGTAAAGAGCGCCGTCAGTTTGGGATTGCCATGTTGTTGCTCTGGAGCCATAGAAAAAAAAACTGACTTCATAAAATAGCTCTTTAAAATGCCCCACTGAACGCTGTAAAGTAGAGAGTTGGTTTGTGCGTGCGCGCTTGTGTGTGTGTGTGTGTGTGCGTGCGTGCGTGTGTGTGTAAGAAAAAGAAAGAGAAAAAAAGACAGATGGAGGGAGAATGTGTGAGTGCAAGTAGGCAAATTACGCTGATTAGAGAAGTAGGCCTACTAATCCCATAAGAACTGCGTCAGAAATGACTTTAAATAAATGACAAAATAAAAATAAAAAAAGGCATGGGTGGCAGGCAGAACTGAATGGGAAGCGGAGAGTGTCCCCATTTTCCTAAGTAGTTCTAAGCAGCATTAGTGCCTCTTAGCTGAACACGCCAAACCTGGGATTCAAACTGAATCCTTGCCGGGCGAGGCTTAGGATGTGTCATCGGCAGTGTGTGTGTATGTACACCACACACACAAGCACTGACGCACACACATTATGTGCAAAGTCGGCACACGTAAAACCTCTTTGTCTCTATTTTAGTCTCGAATTCTCTCTCTTCCTCCCTTTCCTTCTCTCTCCCCCCCCCCCCCCTCCCTCCCCCCCCCCCCTCCCTCCCTGGAATATCGACTCATATCCCTGCGGCACATCATCCAAATCTTTGACAAGATGACAGAACGATGCCCCGCATCATGACAATTTCAAACAGCTCACCCCGCCTGAACTGCTGCACCTCCAACTTGAACCCAATCATGCAAAAGAAAAAGGCAACCGATCTTATTGGAAGAGGCATTGTTTTCGGTTTCAGATGCAGGAAGAGAAAATAGAAATGTTCTCAGTCTTTTCTAAGACCTCTTGCGTTGGCTGTCAGCCAGAGTGATGATAAAAAAGCCGTGATTACTAGCGAGCTGTTCTGTTGCTTGTCCTCGGTCGTCTTAGAAAGAGACCAAAGGAGAGGAAGCGAGCGACGACGAGGAGAAAATAAAAATCATCTGTACTCCTCCTTAATAGCCCATCCACACTGAGGAATCACAAAAAAATTATACAGCGCACACACTTCGTAATCAAACTCATCTGTCTTGTCTTTCTTTTATTCATTTACCCCGTGAGTGAATGAAGTACTATTCGAGAAGTGATAGAGGCGGTGAGAGCGAGAGGAGGCAGGAGGGACCCTGTGGCTCGCTGACTAATGCATACAGGTCAGTACGAGCAGACAGCTCTCCGGCTGCGGTGGTGGGAGCAAACGTGAAGGTGTGTAAGCATCTGTGCCTATGTATGCATGAGAGAGACACTTGTGTAATTTAATTCCCCTGTGTGATTGTATGCATGCATGGTGTGAGTGTGATGAGGATAGCTAAGCTCTAGGGTTTCGCTCCTCCTCCTCCCAGAACCACCACCATCAAGCGCAGCAGCATCGGGAGCTCAGAGCCGGAGCTGTTACGGTAGCTGTCAAGGACTAGAGCTCGGAGGTTGGGAGCTTCACACGCTTTTAGACACACATGCATACACATACAGTATACACCCATTGCTCTCCCCCTCTCTCCTTTTAAACTGCCTTGGGTAACAGTTGTGCGATCATTGATTCATCAGCTTCAGCATACCACAGAACAGGGAGCGTTAATAATGAAACACACCCATGAAATATTACAATTGAGTGTCAGTTTGGATGTTGTAAAAAAAGTCCTATAGGGAGTCATGAGGAGGGCAAGAAGTGTGTTGCTTAAAACCACAGCTAAGGTAAATGTGATGACACAGACTACGCCTGGTCAATAACAGCATTCTATACACTATATATCTATGTCATAGACTGTATAAAAAAATATGGACGTAGCTTCCGGGACTGAAAATTGAAGCCAGTGTTGAAGTGCTTTAAACTGGCATTCTGGGGCGCTCTGGTGGATCAGTGGTAGAGTGTGCACCGGGTATACAGAGGCTAAAGTCCTCGCCACCGCAGCAGCCATGGGTTTGACCCCCGCCCACGGCTCTTTACTGCATGTCATCCCCTCTCTAACCCCTTTCCTGTCTACCTTCAGCTGTACTATCAATAAAGGCAGACAAGCCAAACAATAAAATAATCTTAAAAAAGCCTTAAAAGAGCCTACTTCTCACTTGGTTTATTACCTCAGTAAAAAGAGTTTATGGTCTCAACTGCTAGATTCAAGTCTTCTTCAATACAGCATGATGTGCATTTAGTAAATTATGGTCCCATTTAGACTAAAATAGACGATAAAGCAGGCTATGCTTTAAGGCGTGGCTACCTCGTGATTGACAGGTTGCCATGGTAGCATCAGAATAGAAGCATAGCATGGCATTGTGTTCATTTTAATAGACTTGTGTGTTTTCACTTCATTAAAGTTAACTAACATTTTTGTCGCCTAAAAATGTCGGTTGCACCTTGCAAATCTAGCTAGCCCTAGCGTTAGCTGGTAACTTAAGGGACGGCACGAGCGTCCGGAGATCCCTGCTCACCCACTGTTACAAATCCACTGGATGACTCACGTCAGACGGTGAAAATCTGTAAACTTTCCCTCTTTAGTGGTTAGCTTAGCACAGTGCCATTGAAACGACAGCGGCTTAGCACCATCTCTCCAGCTCCGCCTTCTCATCCAAATATGGTCACATCCGGTTGCCAAGAGACCAAAATGCTAAACTCAAGGCTTCAAAACAGTAGTCCACAAACAAATAGGTGATGTCATGGTGGCTACATCCATTATTTTTTACAGTCTATGATCGACATGCAGCATATCTAGAAACGGTAAGCCCGTGCATTAATACAGTGGTGGCAGCATTAACAATAACCGCACCTTGGGGAAGTGGATCAATGATTGATCGGCGATCACTGAGGCAAAGACGTTACAAGCTGACTGCCACACTGATTCATTTTGAAAGAGCAACGGCCAATGGGGAAGCCCCAACTCGACCGATGTCATCATGGACCAATGAACTCAGGCACTCACTCAGTGACAGACTTTCACGTTTATAGGGCTGGCCCCCCAGATTTGCTGCGGTCCAGCCAAAAAGATCAACAGGCTTTCAAAGTATTTGTCTGTGTTTTTCATTTTCTATAACTGTTTTCCTTTCTGTAATTTGTCTGCGCATATTTTCTCCCACCTGTTGTTATGTTTGTTTGTTGTATGTTTGTGTGCATGTCCGTCTTTCACACTCTGCCTCTTTTTCTCTCACAGTCTCTCACAGCATTTGGAACTTTCACGTTACTCAAGAGGCAAATGCAACGCCAGCTTTCTTCTCTGTAACTGAGACAGCAGCCTGGGAACAGTTCCTTAGCAACAATAAGCCATCCTTTGCCTTTTGGGCTATTTCCCTTTCCTGGTGCACGTTTGAACTGTTTGCTGCACAAGTTAATCTTCCCTGCAATACTTACTTTTGGGTGTCGATGGCAGACATGCTAATCTATGCCTCCACTCGAGCGTCATAAATCATAGGGTGATGTAGTGCTGATGGGCGTACAACAACTAAGTCCTCTTAGTGGATTTTCTAACTTTGATGTTAATCAAGCCCACAGAGTGTGCATAAACTTTTAGAGGGAGGAAGCCAATGATTAACTGTTGGAGCACAATTAGAGGGACCCTTGTTGTGATGAAGAGGACTTGTTAGCCATCCATCATCAGGTGTCAGAGGAGCTTTAAGCCTTGGCTCTGTGCCACCGCAGGTGCAACTCTAGATGCAGGTGTGGGTGAAATCACTGTCCTAGATCAAGGGCTCTGAAAAAGTATTGTACTTTTCTTTCTGAAAGCCAGCTGTCTCTAAAATATGGTGTCTTTTATCTGGGGACTCGTTAAAATACAGTACTACTTTTGTAATTTAGGGGTGCACTGGAGATAATTTAGAAAAAGTAAATTCAAAATAGCATGTAGTGTTTGTGTTTGTGTGTGTATGTTTATTCTTCGGCGAATATATGATGCATCTGCATATGCATTCATGAGGGTGTGTGTATCAGTGGTGCCGCCAAGGGGGGATGATACAATTGCTGCCCCCCTCAAAAAATTAGATTAACCTGCGGTGCTGCCGGCGATCTCGGCTGACATTCGTCTTCAAGAGGCTGTAGCAGGCAACATTTTAAAACTAGTGAAGATAATGGTATCATATGAAAACGAGACAACAGAATCCATTGATACCAACCATGTCATGCTAGCTTGTTGATAAGGAGGCTAAATAACGCTAACGTTAGGCTAAATTTTGGCGAGGGAAAAACTGGCATGGTCATTTTCAAAGGGGTCCCTTGACCTCTGACCTCAAGATATATGAATGAAAATCACATGTTAACTATTGTCTCCTGATGTTAAAATTCATAAAAGGAGGAGCTGTTATCATAGACACGATGACATGTTGGTGGAACAGATGACAAATAACATCATGTAAATAATGTTCATGTAAATGTATTAAATGTGATTTGCAAAGCACTGGTCATTTAAAGCACAATTATGTACACGGGTTGCATGCACACGCACTTATCACTCATCCTTCACTTACGGCTTTTGGTTTTGGTGTGCCACCCCGAGATTACAGTGACCCCATCTGGCCACTCATAAGAAAAAATGTCTGGGGGTGCCACTGCTGTGTCTGTCTGTAGACATTCAACCTTTTGTATTTTTGGCACTTCTGTTATCAGCACGCTGAAGTGAACAATATGACACTATCTGACCATATAGGAATTTCTGTGTCACCTTGCTTGCTAATCTCATTAGATCTCGGGGTGTAAGCATGTACTTCATATCGTACGTGACAGTGTGCTAGCGTGCCAAGGTTGTTACAGCACGGTCTGATGGTTATCAAGGTTGACTGTCTACTGCAGCACGTGTACGACGCAGTGCATGCGAGTGTGTGCATTTGCGGGTGGTGCTTACCTTGGCATGCTGGCATGGTGCCACTCCAGGTGCCATTGTTGGTGCAGGTCCTTGTGACAGCGCTGTCCCCTCCGATCATCACAAACCCCGGCTGACACATGAACGTCACATTCTGGCCCACCGTGATGTCATCACCAAATCTAAGTCCATTCGCTGGAATACCAGGATCGCCACAGGTGATCACTGTCATCGGTGGTCAAACATAAGGAACTTGCATCAGAAATCATCTTAAATGGTGATTAAAAGATACTGAACTGCAAAATGAAATATACTGTGTATTAAAAACAATGTCTGATGTAACTGACCCATATCTTTATGCATTCTGAAGAAAGAGGAGTGAGGTGTTATCAAGTAAGCACAGGGGAGGGAATGCTTTTCCCCCCCGAGACTTTCTATTTATAGCCTTCTAATGTCTCTATCTTGCATTTGTTCATTTGCGCCATCAGGGCATAACTTGTTTTGTTCATGTGCTATACTCAAAAAGGGTGGGTAGTGATTAATCATTATCCTCTCAGCCACATATTTGACTGAAAAGTTTTAAACAGCTGTGTCAAATACAGTTGCACATGATGAAACATGATCACCAAATACAGCATCACAACCCTCAATCCCCACCAGCAGCTCATACTTATTACCATGGTGATTTGCTGAACATGCACGCACGCACGCACGCACGCACGCACGCACGCACGCACGCATGCACACACACACACACACACACATTGTAAAACACAATGAAGTTGAAGCTACAAGAAACTCAACCAAACTGTGTCTCAACAGTTGTGTTCAATTAATGCACACTACAGTATTTTTAGCATCTTCTTGCGTTGTCCTGAGAAGGGATCACTCACAAATTGTAAACATGGGAATCTTTCCCATTTCTACAACCCGAGTAGTATTGACCAATCATGTTTCAGTGGGCTTTGGTTGCATGCAGGAAAATAGTCCGTGTGGAGAGCAAAGGAGGCAGAACACATGGGCTGAAATGCAATCTCGGAACCTATTGGCTATCGTCTGACACCGAGTCAGCATTATATTAGCTTTTATCATTTATATGGCAGATATCTGCATAGATATCAATCTGGTCGTAGATGTCTCAACTCCATTCTCGCGTCTCAAGCAAGTGGCAACCTCCAGGGCTGAAAAATGAAGCTAAAGTGGCAAAAAACTGCAGTTCCTCTAATAGCCACTTGAGGTTGGCTCCTAAAGGGTCTATGTCAATCCCCATAGACCCCCATGTTAAAATGCTTAACTTTACAGCAGAAATAAACATGTTTACAGCATGATGCAAAAACATTTTGAGCTAATTTTCCCGTTCATGACAACTTTAATAATATCAAGGCTTAATTATGCATAATTAAGGGCATGGCTGCTTTGAGTGACAGATGGGTGCCGTCACAGGAGGATAACAGATTGTAGGCTTCATTCGGCATCAGGCACTGTCAAGATGGCGACGGCCTGACCCACCCACATTGAGTTTAATTTTGGCTCTTCAGAAACATCTAGGAGACGTCACGGAAACTACGTCCATATTTTAACAATGAAAACACACAAATTGCATGACGCACAAACGTTTCTATGGTTATTATGTAGCAACCTGGTTTTATCAAGGTAACCACGATGAATCATCATGCATAATGGCTCTGTGCTTTCGTGCAGCATTTTTTCAAATTAGATTGCATAGATTGCCTCTGAATATGCGCGTGCTGGGCAATAAAAATAACTAAACAATGATTTTCAAGGCTTCTATAATGATGTTCAGTTATGTGAAGATAAGATGTACTGACAGAAGTTGATTATACAGCTGTAACCATATTAGTCTATGACCAAGCAATCAAAGCATCATCACACAGCATCTGCTGTATGTGGCCCTGGAGTGTGAGGTCTGTATTGTTATTGTAATCCTAATAATTCTGTTTCATTTACATATTCCCTTTCTAAAATGCACTGTGGTTATATCATTTTGCTTTATTTTTTGTCTAAATCAAGAGGACAACCCAGTGAAAATAATAATGTTGGGGAGCCTCTCTGCCCCAGTCATTTTTGTTCAGTCTCTTCTTTTTTATGTTCCTACTGGCTTCTTGTCATGACACGATTTCTCCAAAATAAACAGATGGCTGAGTGTTGGCCCACTACATTGTCAGGTCTTAACCTACTGTAGCGCTATATATGATGGAAGTTGCCAGCCTCTATTTAATTGCCTTTTCATAGTGCTTGTTTGGTCTTAGCCTTAATTTGTGCCTACTTATTACAAAATAATTCCCGACTTGTTCACCTTCATGTAAGAAGCCAGTTTGATGCATATGAATGTCTCTGCTAACGCCTCCTCCCATAAATTAATTTCTGCTTGTTTATTTTCAGCTGCTGCCAAGGACCTCAGCACTTGGACATATTTATCACGGCTGGGTGAGGCTAACTTTGTATCCTGACAAGATACATCAGAGAGCTGCTAGTTGTGAGCACGGAGAAGAAGTGGGGTGTCGAGCTGATGGCAGTATGTTCTTGCTTGTTTCAATCTAATCCTAGAAGTATCTATTTGCACAAAACTACAACACTGACAGGTAAGACAGTACAATTAATAAGTAACTGTACAGCCTTGATGCTTGTTTGATGGCTGGCACAGGTTATATAGTCTGGCAGGGTACCTAAGCAGTGTCGGTATAGAGGCATTACTTCTTCCTTCCTTCCGTGTGGTTCTCAAAGTCCTGCCGCTGCAGCCGAGGCGTAGCGTCGCCCAGGACGATTGTGATTGGTTTAAAGGAAAATAAACAGGCCAGGGAGTTGTACATTCCACTACATTCAATCCAGCGCAGACACAGTGCTGTGGAGATAGGTCTGACTACAGGTTATATGGCTATTTGTTGTGTGTTAGTTTAGGAATTCCACACCACGTCCTTCTCAGAGGTTCCTGCATCCTGTATCCTGTAATCTCTGTCAGACGATTAAACTGCCGTACAGCTGCCACTGATGTATTTGATGTTTGATACACAGTGACTCATAATAGATTTCATGATATATATTTTCCACTTATACACTGCTGCTTACTTTTCATGTGTGTTAATAAATAAACTAACCTGTCAGCCTTATTTAATTTCTTATACAGTATTTCAAAGTTTTTTTGGGTCAGTTCACCCAAATCATGCAAGAACATATTTTCCTGCTGACAGCTAAGGTGGCATCTATCCATGCAGATAGTAATTTACTCAAACAGTGTGAGAAGATCAAATTGATTCCTGCTTTGCTAATGAATACATATAGAACATGTTAAGCTGTATTCTGGAAAGTACAGCCATTATTTACATGACCGCTTATTTTGTTTTTTTTTACATCAGAATCAGAATCATTTTATTGCCAAGTAGTTTTCACGTACGAGGAATTTGTCATGATGTCGTGGTGCATGGTAATACCACATTGTAAAAATACTCTGTTACAAGTTATAGTCCTGCATTGAAAATGTTACTTAAATAGAATATACAAGTACAATCAGGATGTACTTGTTTTACTATTTTATATTATATCATTAGATTATTATCATACATTAAGGCAAGTGCAGGATGTTGCTGTTGTAGTTGGTTGAGGTGAGGCTCATTTTGTATGGGACTGCAACTAATGATTTTTTTCATTATGAATTAATCAGCTGACATTATTTCTCCATAAATTACTTGATTATTTGGTTTCTAAAACTTCTCAAAATAGTGAGAAATGCTGTCACAATTACCCAGAGTCCAGGGTGACAGATTCTGAGAGTTTGTTTTGTCCGACCGCAATTATTGTGTCCAGTTGTTATTATTAAAGTAATTAAAAGGAAAAACAGACGCTGTAACAAAACATGTTTTTACGTGAAAAATGACAAACGATAATCAAAATGATTGGTAATTAATTTTCTCATTTATCGTTTCAGCTGCACTTGTCTATACTGTTGGGTAGTTTCATTTAACATCAGAAACTTTTTTTAAAGATTATTTTGGGGCTTTTCTTTGCCTTTGACAGTATAGTAAGAGAGAGGGGTGACATGCAGCTAAGGACTCTACCAGGTGAGCTACCGGGGATTATAAACTGTGTATGTTTTGTATGCAGAAATTTAACAAGTAACTAAAGTTGTCAAATAATTGACGTAAAAAGTACAATATTTTTCTGAAATGTAGAGTAGTAGATGTAGAAAGACAGTACCATGAAAAAAAGAAAGACACTAGTACTGTACTTAATCACATATTTGAGGTAATCTACTTCAGTAAATGTACTTAGTTACATTCCACCACTGCTGTAGTATGTACAGTATGTGTGTGTGTGTGTGTGTTTTGGGTGACTGTACATGAATGTTTTTGTTTGCCGCATTATAGTTCTTCTGTTCATTTGGACTCTGAGCCACTAACATTACACTGAAACACATCAACTTGAATTAAGCACGATGTGTCTCTCCAAACATAAGCCAGAAGCAGCTGGCATGAATGAAAGACAGCTGATACAAATTTCAATTAGTATCAACTCGAAACATCTCGTGTGGATGTGGAAAAGTGGTCTTACTAGAACAGAGACAGACAAAAGTATGTGTGTATATAAATGTTGTGTGTGTGCCTGTCTATCTGTAGGAGTGAAAAACTCAGTCAGTCAGCACAATGCAGAGAAGCTGCGGGCTGTTGACTTCAACAACTCAACAGCTTTTTCATTTAGTACATTTACTTGCTCCAAGAAAACAGGCCACAGGCAGGAAATCAGAGAACCTGCTCCCAGCAAAACCTGCATTTAAATACAGTTGGTCAGTAATCAGATCAGATCTCTGTTTATCCTCCACTGGATCATATTTTTCAACCTTGCTGCTGCATGATGAAGGCTATTTTTTCCCTTTTGTCATAGCACTGGAGCACTTACAGCTCAACCAGAGGACCGGATGTGTAGTCTGAAAACAGACTTAGGTCGTGGTTACAAGTGTCTTTTCAATGCATCTTTTGTGATCAGATGCACCAGATCTGAACTCAGCTGTGTCCGTATAGGTCTATACTTGATATTTCAATGCGACCTGCCTGATCAGATAGTGATTGGATATATTTCTATGCGGATATTCCGCACAATAGGTGCATCATCCAAAATGGCACTTGGTGCAAGAGACAAAGAGAGAGAGAGAGAGAGAGAGAGAGAGAGAGAGAGAGAGAGAGAGAGAGAGAGAGAGAGAGAGAGAGAGA
>JAOVVB010174686.1:0-11363 GCA_028570985.1 Heterobranchus longifilis | reverse complement strand
TTTTTTTCAGTTAGTTGAAAGAGAGTATCAGTAGAAAACTGCTCTTTAAAATATAACTATCATTCTTTTTTTTTTTTAATGGTGCCTTTTGTGTTCAGTTCAATGTTCAATTTGTTCAATAAAATGTCAGAAATAAATTCATTTCCGTTTTTTTTTAATTCAACAAGCAATTTGTTGTATTTTATCAGAATACTGAAAGCAGCAGAAAGGCAGAACTGATATGACTGTTAATTTATCGCAAGTAATATCGTTATCGCAATATTCAACAACGTTGTGTTTACATCGCTGCCGATCAGAGCTGGAGCCGATAAATTCCCTGTGACTACTGCAGAGTCATTTGTCCAGGGAGAGAATGGCGATTGTAATCTTTCCCGCTGGAGACAAAAGCTAGATGTTAGCGTTAGTTTTTTAGCCAGTGGGAAAGAGGTATTAAAGGCTCAATCACGCTGTCACTATTATCCGTGGATCTGACAGGCCGACTTTCACTACTCATCATGGTCAGTACTTTGGTCTCAATCTTATTTGCAGACAGTGAAACTCACATTCTCCCTTCGTCCACACCAGCAGAGTGAATTTTACCGTTTTAAAAACAGAAGATTTTTTCAGTGTTAATGAGTGTTGATGTCACATTTTAAAATATAAAAAAAAGAATTGCAGAGTGTTAAATGAAAAGTATTACCATTTTAGCTGCTGTCACAAATTAATGCAAACTATCGACCTGAAAATAGCTCTGCTGCTTCACAGAGTGTAATTTATACACAATGCCAACTTGGGTTCCTTTGCTGCACATTTATTTTATGGATATTTAGGATTCAAAACTGAAGAGCTGTGACGTCCATTGAATGCATTGCTGCTTTGCTCTTATTAGAAACATGTGCACCTGAGCGCATTGCTCATTAAGGTTGTTCATCCCGATGAACTGCTTAATCCCACAGGGAAAAAATGCACAATTAAAAGGAGATACTGCTGCTGAAATTCAACTAGATATAAATAACAAAGCGGATAACGGGAAGGGAGGTATAACATTCAGTTAATGTATGTGAAATTTGGAAGCGATGAAGCCGGAGAAAACGTTATTAGCAGACTGCATTGCTGAAACATAGTTTACAGTATGGAAAAGTATGGAATGTGGTTTTAGTCATTTCCAGATTTGTATGGAAAAATATTTGCGTTTCCAGACTATTGCCCCTATTCTGTTTTTCTAAAATATAAAATTCTGAATTTCTAAAAGTAAATTAAATACAAGCAGAGTGTTTTTCATGGCGTTTGGAGCCAAACTGTTTGCCGCTGTGTGACGGTACGTGTCCACAGGGACCGTCATTTCCACGCTTCTCACTCACTGTCTATGTAAGCAGGCGCGCAATGCATTCTGGTAGCGCCGCGCCGAGTTTCGGGAGACGTTGCCAGATCCTCATTTGCATATAGTTGCATCCAGCGCCACTCACCACCTCTCAAAATCTGACAGTTTTCGATATAAAATGTTTTGAGAAACACATTTTTCAGTGAACTATTTTCGTAATATAAGAGAAAGTTGCCAAACGAGCCGCCGTGTTGGTCCGGATTAAATCCGGGAGCAGACAGCCCACCAGTGAAATTGTTCGTCCAATCAGGTGCAGCAAAGCAGAACTGAATGGTTTCTTTGTTTGTCGTTAGTCATGGAAGAGAAATTGACAAATTCTGTGTCAGGATACAGACACGCCCATCAAGCGTCCAATGCTGGGATGCAGCGCGATCCCTTCTGTCCTAAAACTTAAAACGCCCCCGTGGACACGTAACATGAGAGAGCGAGGCCAGATCATAAACATATCTATTTGTACTCAGATGTCAAATATGGTCTGAAAAATCTACAGAGAAGTCTGGAAATTTGAGTCTGGAATAGTACGGAATTTTAAAAACGGAAAATGTGTCGGAATCCTGAGTTTATCTTTCGGACGGAAGGAACTTAATCAGCATTATTTTTAATGACGCAGTAAAGTTTTATAGTTCTACAGATATCTGTGAAGAAACCTGAATATGGAGCCTCGGGGGGGGGGGGGGGTTACCTTTATTTTCTGTAAAAGTATTTGGAAAAGTTTCCTTGTTGGCCATGTTCACGAATGCTGCAGTTGTAAAATCCGACGTGTTGACCACCTAAACACAGCTGTTATAGAAAACAGATCTTGTAAGAGACTCTGTTCATTGCAGAGTTTTATACACACTCGTAAATCTCGCGGCCGTGTTTAGGGGCAGGTGCATTGTTGCAAAACCCCATGACCCGCTGAGAGTCAAACTCTTAACTCGCCTACACAAAAACTCAGCGGGACATTCACAATGCATTAACATCAAAGTCCCGACAAATTAAGATCTCAATAAATTAACAAAAGTTATTGGCCTAGAAATTTTTTTTCGGTCTTTTAACCATGACTTGCCCTTTTTATAGCCAAAAATATTGGAGGCTTAATGTTGCATTATAAGATCCAGATGTGAAGCTTACAGTGGTATGCGATGGTGTACAGCTGCACTACTCCGTTATTTACAACTCTACATCAACACTGTCAGGATTCCCAGATAAAAATACTCCAGCTTGCCGTGGAAAAACAGACGTGGTTGAACGGCCGACCCTGAAGACGCGAGGACCTGTGACAGTCCCGAGCGACGCTGCCATGAGGATTCAGCCTGTGTTTTGACATCCCCTTTTAGATAAAAAAAAAAAAAAAAAACTTGTATATAAGCATTCAGCAGCTCCTGCATTTCCTTTTATGTCTGGAGCTAAAGCTCTGTCTGAGATAACCACGGCTTCTGAATAAGACGGTGAAAATGTGGAGTTGCATGTGCTGTTCTGTCCTGGCTCGAGGAGATGTAGCGCTCTTTCCTGTTTTTCACGAGTCTCTGGGGTTTTTATGGCTCAACAAAGATAAAATTGTCCATGAGCAATAAAAGGATATAACTTCTTAAACTCTAGAGGACATATTTATAGGAGGCCATATTCTGCAAAAAAATATATTCGGTGTAAGGTTTCATTCAGCTTCAAACACTCTGAGCAGCAGTACGCTTGATTGCTGCCCTGAAATTAAAACCTTATTTAACCAACAATAAAGCTTCTGGATATGAATGACTTGTAATGATTTTGATTCTAATAGTTATTTTCACTTTGCCTGTCAAGCATTTTATTACGCTATTAATTCCGAGTGGCCAGCTAACGTAATGAGGACCACCCTTGGGATCCATAATGCATTAGGCTATTTAACAGCGTTTCTAGAATGTACAGTACAAAGCATTTAGAGGCAATAAGCTCATTGCTCGCTCCCAGGGATTTGTTTTTACCAACCACAAAGAATTCTTCAATGAAAGATCCCAATTATTTGATATTTTACAGACTGCAGCAACATCTGACAACCTCATTAAACCATTAGCCTGCCAGTCGCTTTTTACTTCACCTTTGTCTTCTTTAATGTTGTGTTTTTGTGTCAGGAGAGATTTTATCCTCAATTTGTAGATGGTATTTCATTTAATTATCACATCATGTCCTGGTATGTTACAAGTCAATCATGACATCTCTCTTTACACAGGAGTCTGAGCTGCCAGAGGATCACTCTGCACAAGAACCTCTTCTGCTCCTATGTGCTCAATTCTGCCCTCACCATCATCTACCTCGTAGCAGTGGTCAATAATCCTGAAGTGGTGGGCAGAAACCCAGTGAGTACAGATTCTCTTGAGTATTTTCCACCAGGTCGACCACAAATGTTACTGTGTTATTAACTGTGTTTACTGTGTTCACCACATGGATGTATAAAGAGAAGCGTTTTTATTCCTATGAAAGTTGCTCAGTGGCGCATGAAGCCAAAAAATTTTTGACTGCCGTGTATAAAATTAACCGGATCTTCAGCACTGCTTCCGTACCGTGGGGCCCATTAAGCAAGAGCAGTAGAGACTTCCGCCAGCCGAGCCACCTAACTTCCGGTTTAACCCTCCGCTAAATTGAATGGGGATAAAATGATTTAATTGAATCAGAATCAGAATTTGTTTTATTGCCAATTATACAAGGAATTTGTTTTGGTGCAACGGTACATACGCAAGAACACAAAAAACAAAGGAGTATATATAAACAGATAAATAAAAATAAAAACAGTAGGTAACGAAACAAAGAACAGTGGATATATGTACAGGGAATATTGAGAGGAATGCTATGAGCTGAGAACTCTGGTGTGCAAAGTTTATAAAGTGTTTATAATTGTGCAGCTCTTCTAGACTTTCCAAATGTTATCGGATCAAATTCTGATAGTGAAACGAGTCATTTAGCGTGGGTTTTGACGCTCAGAAAATGCATCCACTGATTTACAGACGTCTCTCTCACAATGCAAGTCTATGGGAAAACATATTTTTGGGCCCACTGATATCACGTGACGGACCAAGATGTTGTAATTCTACGGTTTGGCCACTATGTCAAATTGACTTCAAAGCGCAGCGCTCTTCTTGGGGGCTTGGTTCGCCACCTTAATTTAGCATGTTAGCATGCTAATATTTGCTAATTAGCACAAAACATAAATACAGTTTTATCTTATCAAAGTGCAGCTGAGGCCGATGGGAATGACATTTGTTTTGCAGGTATTTGATAATAAGCCATCTTAATCTAGCATGTTCGCATGCTAACATTTGCTAATTAGCACATACAAAAGTGCAGGTGAAGCTGATGGGAATGCCATTCGTTTTGCAGGTATTTGGTCAGAAACCAAAGTATTGTACGTGATAATGGTACTAGAGGAGAAGCTATTGTAACATCAGACGTATTACAATTCATCCTAAGGGGGACAGGACTGTCTTTACCACATTTTATAGTCCAATATTTGTAGAGATACTTCAGTCTGGGCCAGCGTGGTGGACCGACATCCCTAGAGCTAGATGCCAGCATGGCTAAAAAAAAACATGCCATTTAGTAGAATACACAGAGTGTGAGGAGGAGGATTAGTTCCACTGTCTTGAAATGAGATACAAATGTATTCACAATTTATGCTAAACCAGCTAAAAAATGCAAGGAAGAATTTCTTGGAAAAACTTTTTTTTAAAGAATTTGGTTACGTAAGGCCAGGCAATATGGGGAAGCTAATTTTAAACGAAGTTGCTGCTCTAGGTTTTTAAATATTTAAAGGTTTGTACAACAGACTTTTAAGTATATTCTAATTAGTATTTAATCTCACTGTGCCATACCTTTGGCAGTGTTACACGGTCAACTGACAGTTTTCGCTCTCTTCCACATTCTCCTGTCAAGAGTTTTGGAGCCACGCTGAATGCATTATGTGAATTCTTTGCAACCCTGAGGTCTGCTTTGGTGGAGATGATAAATCTGTCTTGTAGGAATGCCTCACTATCAGGCCTGAACATACATACTTACTTTTCAAGAACCACTCCTTTATGGAAATAAAAAATAATGAAAACCTGTTAACTCGGCGCTCCCTGCTTCTTATAAGTTGTTGTTGCCAACTCCAAAACAGGATCATATCTTTCCTTTTATGTAGAACTGAATATTAAACACTTTCAGGGTCAGAATATTGCCTAACTTTACAAATAAAAACCCTCCATACTCCCAATATGTTAATGTCAAAAACTAAAGAACTTCAGATGATCAAAGTGCCCTCCACAACAACAGATAGGATTGTAGAAGTTGGCTCACAGTGCATACAATCCCATTAGACCTCAGCAGCCAGCTTTCAGCTGGAGCATCTCTGGCCCGACAAAGTACTAGAAACATCCAGGAGACAGCGGAGGCTTGCATCCACCAAATCTGTCTGGCTCATCCCGACTGCCGTCTTTATTCACATCCCGTCTCTGAACTCATCCAAGAAGCAGCCAGGCGTGACAGCCATCATCATCAATGTGAAGGAAAATATATATATTTTTGTGAAATGGCTCGCATTCCAACCTCCTCCTCGCCATTTGTCAAAAAGGTTAGTGTCGAATCTGTTGCTTTATGACGTAGAACTGTCAAGTTGTGCTAACTCGCCGAGGCGTGTCGGAACAAAATAGTTCACCGTGGCGACGCAGTTCAAGAGGATGCAGAGAAAGAAATCACAAGCACCATTGGTTGGGATTCATGCACGTCTGTTGGGAAACATTTTGAAATTTACAGCTACTAAAGACTTATGAGCCTGTTTTCGGCGCTGGTGATTTAGGAAAGGTGGATTGTGGTGGAGATTTGCTCTCACAGAGAATACAAGCTCTTTTTAATTCTCTCTGGTGTGGTGATGCAGAGTCTGGTTTAGCCTGCCAGCAGTACGGGGGAGTCAATCCCCAAAGCTTATGTCAAACCAGGGAGGAGGCTGAAAACATGAGAAACATCTACGTGATGCATAGCAGCTTGATTTGTAAACCAGAACATTGTCTGAAACTTCAGGCAAACTTCGGTTTGCTGCGATGCAAAACAGTTGTGAATTAGCTATAAGTGAGTGAACTAACTCTCTGCATACGAGTCCTGGAGGAGATTCTTCAAGTGGAAAGGGAAATGTAGGAAAGTGAGGGAGAGACATATGGCTAAAAGTTTAGAAGTGAATGACTTGTGTTTTGAGCTAAGAAGACCCCTGAGAGCAGCAGTTAGTGTAATAGCAATGCCAGCATCTTTGAATTATACTGTGGCTGCACGCTCTTTTAACACAGGACTACAAACAAGAAACCCTGATGTGTTTTTATGTTTTTGTACAAAAGTGTCTTCCTTTTATGTTCTCCAGTATTTGTTTGAGGGGACAATTAATTAAGTATTTGTTTCTTCAGAATAAGAAGTAAGTTTGTTAGTATGTTGTTATTTTTTAAATAAGTACTTATTCAAGATATCTTTTGCAAGAGACCTGAAATCACATATTCAAGATTACAGAAAATAACTACATGTACAGACACCGTAATTAAAGCAATCTTAAAAACATATCAGCAAGCAGAACTTCCAGTCCATCAGAGGAACAAATGTAACTTTAATTTGTTTTGCATTCCATTCCAGTAGTGACGAGCATATTACATTAAGCCAGTCTTCCCCAGCTGAGTTGCTGTGAGGAGCTTTTAATTTAAATCCATCCTGTGAGTTGGTGTCAAGGTTCTTCACTTCACACTCAACAAAGGATGCTAATCTCAGCAATTCAGAAGAAAAAAAAACAGAGCTCTAATGCTACAACTCCATTTTCTCACACAGTGAAAAACTAATTTATAACTGATAACAGGCTCAACTGCTGCTGAATCAGTAAAAACTTTACAGAAAAAGAATATTAAACATACAGGTTACCACTTTCTTTGTGGTATTTTATTCAACATGTTTCCGATGTCGAGCCGGTCTGTCCAGCAGCTGTCAGTTATATCCTGTCAGTGTTTCTGTACATTGCTTTTGTTGTATCAGAAAACTGGAAAATAAAATATATTTTTTTTTTTAAAGTGGAGGTGACACTATGGCCAGCGTTGTTTAAAAAGAGATGACGCATGCGCATTACCTGGTGAGAGACTAGCAGGAACCAGAGGGAGTTATAAGCAGAGGGAGACATTTTAATTGATTCACATGTTTTTTGTGGAGCTGTGTAAAGTATTTTCAATGTGTCCGTCTTTTTTTAAAATAGTATTGCGTATCAACTTGCACCATCGAATGGCAGGAATATGGGATTCATTGAAATTATTTTGTCTGACCATAAGCAGGAAGTACAAACTCTTCCTGTATGAGAATCCAATTAGAATTTGTACTTTTTGATTGAGGTGTTCAACGTGACTTTTGTAGGACAATCTGTTGTCTAACAACATTATTTTAAGTATTTTTAATGCTGTACTGCATCGATTAGATTTCCATTGAGAACATGGATCGGAGAAGGAACATCAAGAGTTTGTGTTCATGTGATATGTGTGCTTTTTAGAAGCTTTAAATTAATGAGATAATAATTACAATAAGGCTGGTTTGGGGTACAGTCATTGACATACAAGATGATATCCTCAGCATAAAAAAGAACATTGCAATGTTCAGTTGGAAATTGAATATTATTTGTGTATAGATATACCAGGGGACCTAATATTGATCCTTGTGGGACACCTTTATAAAATATTTAGTAACTTGGGAAACCATCTACAATAACAACCAGCTGTAAATCAGCAAAACATGAAAAGAAGCTCATTTAACAGAATGTTGTGATCCATGATATCAAAAGACTTTGTGCTTTACAGTATGGTACTGTGCTTTTTGAGTTAGTTACCATAGACTGAAGAGAAACCCTGTTGTAGCAATTTGTTACATTACGCATACGTTTCTAGATGGACATTTGATTTGGTTTTACTACTTGCAGCCATCTTGGCTTTTATTGATCCACAAAATCCAAATTTGGGGAAGCCACCTGACTGAGATGGAACGAGCAGCAGCTAACAATTAAGCAGACAAGTCCATGAACATGTTTCCTTGACAACTCTTCTAAGAAATGAAACAATTAAAAATGTGATATTAACTTGCTATTAACCTTATGGAAGAAAAGTTATTTTTAAGAGAAGTTGGGACTTTCTGAATAGATGTGCGTACAGCAGGTTCACTGAAGCCAGTGTGTAGCAGTCATTAGCAGAATTACAGCGTCTTGGTAATTATAGCATTAACAGACTGTAGAAGGATAAGACTGACATAATATGTCATCAGTCATTCCTTTCAAGAAATTATAATAATGATTCAATCAAAAGTACAGAATACATAATAAGACATGTCATGTTGTTGCACTCACTGTGCTAGATGCAAAAATAGAAAATTACATAGTGCTGTATAAGGTACTAATAAGCAGTTGCAGAACATAGCACTTTCTCACTTCCTTGTGTGAATTGAGAAACGCAATCAAAGAGCACTCCAAATACAAAGTACAATTATCACTTCCATCTCAGCCCACCTCCAGAGGGGGTAAATGAAAAACATCCTCTCTGTCTGCAGAGGGTAATACTGGCTAATGATCTTGTGCCATGAGTGCAGAAATATCATCTTAGATCTCTTTTGTGTCCTGCTGAGATGATGTCAGAAGAGTTTAACTTGAATCAACGTAATAGGTTTCTTTTTATATAGAAAGTCAAAAACGGACAAAACGGTTAACAAATATCCCTGTTTGGCACTCTCTGCAGGTTGGCTGTAAGGTGTTGCACTTCTTTCACATGTACATGCTGGGCTGCAATTATTTCTGGATGCTGTGTGAAGGCATCTACCTGCACACGCTCATCGTGGTGGCTGTGTTTGCAGAGGAGCAGCACCTGCACTGGTACTACCTCCTGGGCTGGGGTGAGTCCGTCTGCATTTGATCAAAAACACTATTTGCCTTGGGGTTTTTTTTGTGTATTGTATTCTATTGTGAATCGTTCAAAACATCAAACTTTGCTGAACTTAGTCACAGCTTAAAAATCTCACTGGAAACAATTCAACGAGACAGAACAAAATCTAGAAGCCACAATTTACTCGTAGAGTTGGGAAATTGCCAAGAACCGGGCACCCGCTAAAAAATTAGAACCGATTAGAACTGAATCCAACTAACTTTAAATTTACTTATTTTAATGGAACAATAAAAGTCAAAGTAAGCTCTGAAAAGAATAAAGATATTTTTGTTTTCTAAACATGTCATCTTTTTTTTTACCTTATTGAAATTGCAACTAGGAATCGATAAGAACCGGAATCGATAAGCAGAATCGGAATCTGAAACGGTAAAATTTAAACTCTATAGAACCTTATTTACTCGTATCCACACAATCCTGGACATGCTGACAGCCTGATTGACCCTCTTGTCAATTAGTTCTGTCCTGTTGTTCACCTTGTTCAAAACAGGAATAATGGGCCTGTCAAACAAGTAGGCGGTGGAACTAAATGGATGGTCAGCATTAAAAATGGGAGAATAACCTTGAGTGTGTGTGTGTGTGTGTGTGTGTGTGTGTGTGTGTGTGTGTGTGTGTGTGCGTGTGCGTGTGCGTGTGCGTGTGCGTGTGTGTGCGTGTGCACGTGTGTTAGTCAGGTCCATCTGTGGCCGATATGCCGCAGGGCCTCAATGGTGTCTGAAAATGGGCCGTACTTGGATTAATGTGTTTATATCCAGACGGAAAGTAAAAAGTTATCTGTATTTTTTATAGACATGATGTCAAATTAGACAGGACTGTTACAGGAAATTAACAACGTTAACAATGTTGTTTTTCGGGTTGGAACAACAATACAATTGCAATGGGAAAGTCGATGTGTTTCAGCCTTTCCAAGAATATATTTGTGCAGGAACAATTTATTTGATGAGGAAGTCTAAGACCAGCAAAACAACTGACCGAGCTAACCACACTTTTTACTGTTGCATAAATGACAAATGAATTTCCGTAAATTCACTCAAGACCTCATATGGCCGCCATCTTTTTCCCATCCAAGGCTTTCCTCTAGTGCCTGCATCCATCCACGCTGTGGCAAGGAAAAAGTATTTTGATGACAAGTGAGTAATGTTCTAGAAACTTCTGCAAATAAACAGGAGATGTTTACATAAGTGCTCATCTGTGTGTGTGGCAGAGGGCGAGAGCGTGCAGATCCGTACACATGCATGTTTTTGTATGCGTGTGTGCATGTGTATTTTGGGCCCCAGACAGCACTGACTGATATGTTTTTCCTTTCCTGTAGCTGTTGGATGAGTGTGGAAACCCATCTGCTCTATGCGGTCCATGGTCCTATAGTGGCAGCGCTGCTTGTAAGTCTGCTAATCCACTGTTTCAGCATAATATAAGAAATATACATGGATCTTAGTGTGAAAAATATGATTACTGGTTTGTTATTTTGGTAGTAGTTTTAGTTCTTAAAACAAAAAACAAAAAGATCTGCAAAGAATGGCTATTATTTTAGGGTTTTCTTTCCTATATTTGTTTTACTTTCTGCAGGTGAACCTCTTCTTCTTACTAAATATTATCAGAGTGTTGGTAACCAAGTTGAGAGACACACACCGGGCAGAGTCCAACATGTACATGAAGGCAGTGAGAGCCACCCTGATCCTGGTGCCCCTGCTGGGAATACAGTTTGTCATTTTTCCCTGGAGGCCAGAGAACCGCCTAGCTGGGGAGGTCTATGAGTACATCATGCACATACTCATGCACTACCAGGTAGGCACTGAGCTGACAGCGAGACGCTGCATCAATCAGAATTTCTATTAAAGTACCAGGTACAACTTCAGTTCAAAGGAGGAAAAGAAAACTGCTGCTTCACTGCGCTTGTGGGTTGAGGTATTTTGCACATCTGGCAGCAACCCAATTAGTAATAAAGGGAAACAATATCAGTATCAGTCATAGACTGTATAAAAAGAATGGATGGAGTAAGAGTGATGTGGACTCCTGTTTTGAAGCCACAAGTTTGGAATTTGGCCGTCGCCATGTTGACTTTTTGGAGCCAGAAGTTGACC
>JAOVVB010174665.1:0-11364 GCA_028570985.1 Heterobranchus longifilis | reverse complement strand
TTATAACTAGATTAGGTCATTTAATTGAACTACTGTCGTTGTCCCAGTATACATGAACTGTGGGAGAATCGATTGATTGACCGAAGTATGTCCACCTCCGGTACTGTAGGTGGTGATATGCCTCCTTTCAGCTGGCTGCTATGAGACCATCTTCCGGTTGACACATTGCGTCACAAAGCAAACAAGCGTCAAACAAGTTAGCAAGCAGCAACGTGGAAAACATGGAAACTTTACAGCGCTGCACATTTCGTATGTACTCTACGATGTCAGAAGGCAGAAGACGACGCTGTATGCTCCTGCAGTGTTACAACTATGTGACGTCTGCTATGCTTTGACTGTACGCTTTCGAGTTCCGGGTGAAAGACCGCCATGGGAACTAACGCCCAGTCCAGTCTGAGGCCGGTTGAACGTATACATACATGAGTAAATCCACCCCCAACCGCATTATCTATGTGTGTTAGTCCGACTTCCAGAAATACGATTTTAAAAGTCCAGTTATAGTCGGACTAATACAATAAATCGACTTTTTCTAACATCATATAAACATATTGACTGCAGCACCATCCATCATATCACCGGAGATGCCCATATTACCTGTAGGGCTGTCAAAGAATATATAGAATATACTGTATATATTCCAATTGTAAAAAAAAAAAAAAAAAGCCCCTGAGATGAGCTGATCACTGTCCAGAGAATTCACAGCGAGCGAGTAGGCGTGTTGATGGCGTTTCTATCATGCGGCTGGCACGAAACCGGAAGAAAACAAACATCCAAGGGTGAAAAAGAAAGGTAATTTAAACAAAGACGCCAAGAAAAATGTCTAACTGGAGAGACGACGAGATTTGGGAACTTCTGTCGGTCAGGGCAGATGCCAAAATCGTCAGACTGTTATTTAGAACCAAACTACGAGCCGGCTGCGTGACCGCAATATAATCCACATCATGTCCTGCCTCTGCACGCTTTAGAGAGAGGTTTACTGGCTTTAAATTAAGTTTCATGTGTAGGACATTATTTTATTCAATTACTTTATAATGTGTAGGTATGTAGATCTTTTAAAATACATGTTTACATTGAAATACGTATTTCTGTACAAGTATTTATGTCTCTCGTTTTATTGGATTGCCCTCTGTGAAAAATAGGTAAAAATTGAACTTGACATCCCCTTGCATAATATTTTCAGTATGTTTGATATTGAAAATCAGGTTGTCTGGGTTGTTTTCTTGCCATAACATCTAGTTTCTAAAAAAAAAGACTCACCTGTCGTAATCACCGTTGCAAAGAGCCCGGACAGGGATCTTAAAGGCCTGCCACACCGGGTTCAGCGTATTCTTCACCACCTCTGTCTTGTGGCAGATGGTAAACCTGCAGAAAGAGTGAAAAAAAGGAAAAAGAGTCAAGTTAGAAGAGAGTGAAAGTGGAGGGCTGTGGAAGCTGGACGACTGCCCTGACACACACACAGATACACACAGAAACACACACTGCAAAGAGGTAATGTCATTAGTCTCTTGGCGAGCAGGTGGACTCGGTATCTTCTGCCCTCAGAGCACAAGGTCTTATCTGACTTGTCACACACTGCAGGATGGAAAACAGAGCCCACAGAGCTGGATCCAACACACACGCACGCGCACACGCACGCACGCGAAATCTAACATACCACAGCACTGCACTTCAGTGCCTCCTGCTTCCACATCTGTGCGCACGTCATACACAAAACATTCCTGCTTGTAACTCACACACGTGCTTTTTAAATCTGAGGCAAATCGATGAAACCAATTTCCTTGGGATGCAGCGGAGGATTAAACCAGACATGAGAGGCGAGAAGGAAAGATGGAGGGAGAGCGAAGGAGGGAGGGGGAGGGGGAGGGGGAACTCACGTGCCGTCCTCATTGCTCCTGTAGAAGACCAGGAAGGGGTCCGACTTTCCGAAGAAATCCTTTTTGTCCAACTTGTTCCCGCAGAACTGCATCATCACGGATTCCTAACGAGCGGAGACAGAAAAACACAGAGAGAAAACTGAATAAAATGCATATGGAAAGCATATGGCTTATACATGCCCATTTCCAGCCAGTGGTAGTCCAATTATTTAGTGAACGTTAAGGGGCGTATATGATCAGACCTGCAGTGATCTGCATCATGTTTCTGCTCGACTGAGGCTGATGTTGGTGGAAAGTTTGTATTTCTCTCTTCTCCAGTTTCACTGCGTGTGATTGTTGACTGCAGGTGCCAAATAGTTTAGAAAAATGTCCTTTTTCTTTAATAATGACAGACTCACACTCTCACACTTTCTTAAACATCAAATTCAAGGACTTTCCAGGCCCAAATCCCTCAAATTCAAGGACCCAACGTGGCATAGTTTGAGACGTGGATCATGATTTAATTACTGTTACAACATTGAGACTTTTTATAATGAGAACAGGCTTACAGAAGCTACATTACTTTGATGGGAGTAATTAAAACAGATACATCCCTTATTACATTTTTAACAGGGTAACTAGTAATCTGTAACCTAGTACATTTCAAAAGTAACCTCCCCAACACTGACCGTGGAGGCAGGTGGCGTGTGAAACAATGAGACACTGTTTAATGTACAATATGTAATATTCTGCCGCTGTGGGTCTCACAGTCAAAATAATAACAAAGGCCAGTAATTGCGGTCAGTTTGTCCCGGTTTGCATTACTTCAGTGTCCATCGTTCAGGAGGTTTATTTTAACTATTAAAAACACTGAATAAAGTAGTTTTATGTTAAAAAATGGTGTTTCTCCCACAGGTTTTTACCCAAACCTGGATTATCTCTTCTTCTCCAAAAAAACAACAACACAGAATAAAGCAGTTTCACGTTAAAAATCTGCGTTTTTCTGATGAAAAAACGAGCGAGTCGGTGCTGTAGGTTGGAGAATGTGTAAAGAGATGTCCGTTTAGAACCGGACCGAGACCCCCTGTTTTCAACCGAGTCCGAGTTAGCTTTCACTCCAGCTCAAACAAACCGTACTATCTGACGAAACGCTGCAGGGTTCCATTAAAAAGGACCCAACAGCTCAGCAGTGAGAGCGACCTCAGAGGACGGAGCAGATATAGATCCAGAAAAGACAGAGAAACAGAAGTTGTACATCCATCCTCACCCTGCAGTTGTTCAGCTCCTCGGCTTTCACAATAATGGTCCCGCATTTCTTCCCTTGAATGCCTCTGTACACACAACACACAACACAACAAAGGGTTAAGACATCACAATCACATGGATAGTGCATTTGGCACGACCATGTTGTTTACTCTACATGTATCCTTCTTCCCACGTCTCTGCACTCAGGTCACGTCGACATTGTGGAATAACCGGAAGGCTTCTCAGATTTCCTAACGGGAGTCACCATCTCGACATCCGAACATGTGTGTGTGTGTACACTAGAAGAGCAATGGCAGCATCAAGTGTGTTTGACGACAACACGGACTAGTTTCACACACGTCCCAGAGGAGGTTCCAGGCCGGAGGGCGACCTTCTCGCAGCGGGACGTGTGAACTCTGAACGTGTGGCCCATCGTTTGTTTACTCGCTGATGTTCCATACTGCTGCTGTGGCGTGTTGACCACAGGATATCAGAAATCAGTGAGGAAAACAGAGATTCTTTACACAGTCTCATCAGCGTCTTGACATTTTTCAAAGGGGTGAGAGAGAGGGGACAACCTGTAGTACTATTTTAAAGTTGATTTTATTTTTGTTTTTATTCTTCATTAGTTTCTGACCGATATGGAATTTTTGAGGCCGATGTGCTGAATGCTGCCACACAGTAAACTCTAAAAACATGCTCTGATTTTAGCTTTTTTTTTTTTTTTTTTTTAGCGTTTTAGCTTTCAAATGTATGCATTTATTTATTTACTTATTGCACTTGATGTCCTCTGTCATTTCCCCCATGATGCTCTTTTAAGATGTTTTTGTGATGCTCACGTCTTGATGTTTTATGTTGTATGTTTTATGTACAGTTGTTGATGTCTTTTGTGTTGCTCTGACTGTGCAAAGCAAATTCCCCTCGGGGCAATAAAGGTTTCATTCATACAGATTGTGCAGATATTTTGCACCAATATGACTCAGAGGTACTCAGAGGGCTGCTTTCTAACATTATTACACATTATAGGCCCACATACAATGTATTACATTGTCAAACAATTCTAGAAATGAACACTGAGAAAATAAAGAATAAATAAAAATAGAAATTAAAACTTAATACTGTATGTCAGTCAATTGCTGACCATTTAAATGAACTACAACATATTGACACCATTTCTAAATCACCCCAAACATTGTTTTCTGCGTTATATGTTCCGTAAAAAATGTTTTCCTATTGCCGCATATCGGACAACCTATACACCGATACCGACAGATACCCATGTGTCTGTGACAGGCCGATATCAGCCGATATCGGTCTGGCTCTATTCTTCATCTTTTTATTGTTTATTTTATTTTTGTTTTTATTCTTCATTTTTTTATTGTGTGCTTTCTGATATGTATTTCTTAACTGTGCTTTTTTATGCTATGTATTTTGTTTTTTAAACTGTGAGATGTATCGATACCACGTAAATAAAGTTTGATTTGATGCAGCAAAGGGCCGTGGGTGGAGTCAAAGCTGCGGCCGCTGCAGCGAGGACTTTAGCCTCTGTACAGTATATGGGGCGCGCACCCTACCACTGAGCCACCAGTGCGCCCCATTACTACTGTTTGAGTGAAAGTACAAAAGAAGATCTAAAATATGACGCAGCATAAGGTGTGCAAGGGATGAAAAATCAGGCACATTGCAGTGCAGTCGTCCGTGTTCCAACGTGGCATTTTCAGTGTATTTCCTTCAGAATGTGGCCTCCTCGCATGACATTTCTCTGCTCAGATTTACTGATCCATACATGGTTCAAGCTGTTGATGAGTTGAATTTTAAATTAAGTCTTAAGACCTACTAGAAATGCCACATTTACAGTATGAGCACGCCGCTGTTTAGACTCCGGTGAGGAGCAAACGTCATGGAAAGTTTTACTACTTCACACCACCTCAAAACATTTTCAAGATACAAAAGGAAAACTGTTGAGCATGACGTGTGTGTGTGCATGCGTGCGTGCGTGTAGGTGTGTAGGTGTGTAGGTGTGTGTAGGTGTGAGCACCTCCCCTGAATAAACATCATCTTGAAGGTGAACTCAATGACATAATTTACCACGCACATGCACATACACACACACACACACAATTACTTGTATTTGAAAAAGAAATTGTGTTTGATTATTTTATGTATTGTCTAGGTTTAGTACAACACTATTCATTTTGTTTTGCATTATAAAGTTCTTGGTAATGAAATGTACATTGAGAAATATTATAAAAGTGTATTCTATATGTTCCAGTACGTCATCACGTGCACACAGGGACAGTAAGGTGTCTACATGACCGTCCTCAGACCAGAATACGTATTTAAAGGAAGCTATCCACATGTGGGAGGAAGAGCAGGACAACATAATAAGACTTGACTTTTGAGAGGTCTTACAATCCGACAGAGGGGCCTGTGATCTGATGAGCTCTGCTCTGAGAGACCCACCTGGCACAGATCCACTCAGGCAGTCATTTAGACACAACAGAATTGGGGTTGAGGACCTCTGCGTGAATGTAATTCAAGCCTCCTTTTACTCCAGCAGCACAAGGCACTGGGAGGAAACATGCCTTCCATATAGCAAACATCAAAATGATCCTGGAACTGATGCTTTGCATTGAAGAGGTGAGATTTTTTTTTTCTTTACTTGCAAAAGCAATACCCCTTTTCTCAGAAATCTAAGAAATCTTCCTCTTCTCTCATTTCCTTTTATTTGCAGACAGAACAGAGTGCTCTGGAGGTGTACTGTATGCATTATGTGAGTAAAATGAGTCCGTTCAGAGGAAGATTGAGATGGTGACAAAAAGCCAGAAAGAATGATAGAAAGTGAGGCAGACCTTATTCACATGCCTACAACAAGTAAATATGGCAATAATACCGACTTCTTCTCAGACAGAGGTTTACAAAGTGGGAGGCTCAGTGAATGGAAGTAAAAAAATATTACATTAGTTATTATATTAGCTATCAAAAGAAGATCACATAGAATAGCCAAAATGTCCGTGATTTAAGAGAGATTTAAGAGATAATTGTGAGGAATTGTACTGTTTTCTGAGAGTCAGAAACTAATAAATGCCTCAGGACAGAGCTATGTATTATAAAGTTATGCCAAACAGCAATATTAGACTATCTTGGCTCAATTGTTGAGTGTCTATGGGATCAAATTTAAAGAGTTAAAGAGGAGAGGATGAATGTCAGAAGCTAAACAAGTCTGCCCATAGTCTGGTGGGCTTACCAAACAGTGACGGGATAAAGCCTTACTTCCTGTCTGCACAGGAAGTCCGTGTCTGTGTTGCCGTTCTCAAAGTCCCTTCACTACGGGAAACAAACAAACAACCTCCGAGCTATAAACCTACACACTGAAAATGACAAGTTTTGAAGATTTGGATCATGTAATAAGGCAGGCCTGCTAAGTTCTTTCAGTGAATGATTTTCGTGGAGGTGTTTCACCAAAACTGGTTTCCTCCCGACACTATTTTGCAGCCCAGGACGATTGTGATTGGTTACAAACAAATACAAACAGACCAGGGAGTTTTTTTTTCACTATCCAGGAGTGAAAGCACATCCAGACTTTCCCCCAGCAGCTCTGTGGAGAAAGTCTGGCTACGTGAGACTACAGACTTTGAAACCCTCTGCTCTCGGAGATGTTGTTGATACACTAGCATCACTCTGTAATGATGCAGCATCACTCTGTAATGATGCAGCATCACTCTGTAATGATGCAGCATCACTCTGTAATGATGCAGCATCACTTGCTTCTGTGCGTGATGTTATGTGAAATATTTTCACAGGCGTGCCCTTGGTTTATTAAACATCCTCTCGTGAATTATTTTACCACCCAGATGTAAGTAGTGACATGCACAAGCCAACTGACCTCTTCTGGTTCTGTAACTACTTTTTCAGTACAAACTCTGAACTGAGCAAAAACAGTGACACAGGAAAAACCCAGCCAACAATCTGGGAATATTTTCAATGTCTTGTAGCTCACTGTCACATCTGCACATGCAAAACCACTGAAATAAATGAATATCAAATTAAATCACAAATTAAAGTGATGCATGAGATGCAGTTGTGAATGAGAAACATGCAACTGCACAGCAACACTGGAAAAAAAACAAGTGTGTAAGAGTATAATTCTGCAATATTAATATTCAATATTTGCACTTGACTCTCCACCCACTTCATCTAATTTTCAACCATTTAACAATCATTCAGCAGCTCTCTCAGATTGCAGCTCTTCATCTTTCAGTAAGGACCTGTTTTCCTGCTCTGCTGCTTTGGCAGCGTTACACACGATGAGCAGCACAAACAGTTGTTGACACACAGCGTGATGTGTGTCGTGCAAAATGGACACAAGAAGGTAGAGCTAATTAAAAAACAACGAACTGTGTGGGCTGTCAGTGTGCCAGCCATGTAAGCTACAGATCACCAACCTTCATCAGAACTAAACATAATAATGTTTCAGATCATCAAAGGTCCAGTTCATGATTAAGACCCATTATTTGATGTACTTAAACTCAAACACCTTCCAGAGAGAAAGTAGTTACTTGATCATCTTATAAAATATAATGCATTGTTACAGACTGGGCTACTCAACATAATAATACAGTATAAGAATATAGTATACGACTTCCACCTACTGCACGCAGGCCCGCACGCCCGCACACTAAATGCACAAGATGGAATTTTCTGCCACTATGAGTCTCTCAATCAAAACAATAACAAAAGATGGAGGTGGCGTAGTGAAGTAGCGTGAGATCATGGGAGTTGTCAGTCCTGTGCAACCAGACCAGTATGGTCTGGCTCCAGTGCATTTTCACTCAGGCATAGGAGAAAAAAAAACTCTCTGGCTTGTTTGCATTTCTTTAAACCAATCACAACCGTCTTGGGCTGCAGCGATGTGAACTTTGAAAACGGGAGCACGAAGGGGCGGGACGCAGTTTATCCAGTAAGCCAGACTCGGGAGTTGTTGATTTCACCAACATTGCCGTCATTGCAGTCAGTTTCTTTCTTTTCTTTCAGTGTTCAGGAGGTTTTTACCAGGAGACGAATTATCCACAGAGGTCTCGTCCTCTCCAAAACAAACAGACCAGGTGATTAAAACCAGTAAAACACTGAATAAAGCAGTTTCATGTTAAAATTCAGTGTTGGAGGGGCTGCGAAATGGGACAAAAAGTCAATTTCTGACAGCTTCTGGTAGACAACCACTGACGCATGTGCAAAGGGGCGACCAAATGTAACGGACCATTACCTTGAATAAAACAAGAGGTTTCTCTGGATTCGAACATTGTTGGAAACATTTGGGATAAAGTAAGTACACAACAAAATATATAACATAGGTCTAGTCATTTTTAGACATTTTAATTAAAATGTTCCATATTATACCTTTAAGTGCATTTAATATCAACACTTGTGTACTTACTTACTGTACTTAAATAATATTGCAAATGTAAGACTGATTTGTTACCTTTATTAACAGTAGGTAAAGGATCTGAACACTTCTACTTAAAATAAGGAACTGTGGTCTCTACACCCTCAAAATGATATGAGACATGCGCTAAAAATATCATTTTACTCATCAGTAACCCATGACATTAAAGTTGGTCTTTTCTTTCTAAATAGCTGCAGTGGAGGGACAGAAACAAAAAGATTTTAACTCTGGACTTGATTTGACTTCAGACTGCTGAAGCCTCAAATTAACTTGTTGAATAAATGTTTGCACTAAACAGGGACAGCAGATTTTGCCCCCAATCACTTACATTGAAAGTGCATCAGGAAGGGATCTTTTAATGCAAGCGATAGCAGTTTTGCAAAACCTGTTTCATCGTGCAGATGGCACATCACTGTTTTAAAGACAGACGGAAGAGGAGACGCAAATGCAACTTTGTAGGAGCACGCTAAAGTCTCTTTTCTATCGTTTCTCACCCTCTCAGTCTCAATCATGTCATCTCACTGCAACAATATGCAGGGAGAAAGAGTTAACACACACCCCAGACAAGCACCCAGAGTCTGCGTCGCCATGACAACTCTGACGAGCTGGGGCCCCCACAGTGGGATATCGAATGGGATTCCTCTGCTCGTTATTTCCTCAAATGCTTGCTCTCGCTCCTCTATTTTTACGCACGGCTGTCATTCTGTCTGAGAGATCGGCCTCACAATGATACGTGGGTGGCAACTGACAGGATCACATAGTGACTGGATGAATAATGCATCTCACAGTTTGGCCTTACATACACATGCATAAATGCATATAGACATTATATGTGATAAATACTACTAGAAGTAGCTCAAAGCTCAGATCTGAAGAAAAAAATAATACAGCACAATGCTGCTTTCTAAACTGCTATTTTCTGTGTAAAATGGGAAAATTAGTTTTTCTACCTCAGAAAGAAAAATGATGCAAACACGTGAGTAATGGCAGAATATTGTTGTGGTGCCATCACTGAGTGTTGTAGTTATTTGCTGAAATTAAGCATTGGTACTGCTATTAATTACTCAACAATAGAGAGAGAAAGCATCAATGTAGATGTGAAAGAAGCCAGAAAATTGTGTCTTCAACAGTTATAGTTCTATGTTTGACATTTACAGTGAAGTGAATGAATTTAATGTGTGTTTTGAATAAAAACAGCTTTTGCGAATGCTTAAGATCTGAAAATTTTATACAAGTTCATCCTGTCTCTGCAATGTTTTCCTTTTTTTTTTTTTAGTTTATTCACGACACAGAAAAGCACTCCAAAGTTGAGAAGTGCTTCAGGAATATCTCTGGCTTTCTCCGTGTGTGTGTGTGTGTGCATGTGTGTGTGTGTGTGTGTAAACACTGTGAATCCTCTAATCAAGACACATGGATTTGTAATCAGCGTCTGGCGAGAGACAGGTAATTAAGTCTGGGCCACTTCTGGGCTTTTGCAGCGTAACACACAGCAATGCATATGCACGCACGCACATGCACACACATGCACACACACGCACGCACACACACGTCATTTTCATTATATTCCCAATGAAGGGAGAAAACCTGAATGAGATATCAATTATAAAACCAGAAGATGGGAGTCACTCTATTCTTGGTCATGCCCCGACACAATCACACACACAATCACTTACACACTTTTTGCCCAAAAAGGAAACTCATAACCACAATTCTCTCACACAAAAGGAACATTGACATCAAATCCATGTCACGCCAGAGGCAGATAGAGTTTCTTTGTCCTTCTTTTACAAATCCATACAATCAGGCTTGTATTCACAGCTATCAGCCTTTGTGTGTGTGTCTGTGTGTGTCTGTGTGTGTGTGTGTGTGCATTCTTGGCTCACAATCTATCTCAAATTGGAGCCCACTTGGCTCTGTAATAGTTCACCCGGCTCCTCTCTGACCCTGTGTGAAAGACCTTGTTTGTAGGAACAAAAGACACAGACAGAAAAAAGTGAGTATGAGAGAGATAAAGACGGAGAGAAAGAAAAAGAGAGAGAGGTAAAAAGTAATAGAGCCGAACTCACAAGCTGCCCAGTGAATAGTCAAGAGCCCCTCAAAATGAACACCAGCATCAGTATTTAAATGGAAATGTTATCTGTCATAGAATGCTAATTCACTGCAAAATGCCTCAGGTTGTATTCACTAAACCTGCTCGAACCACCAGTCACTTAAAAAAAATCAGAACGAGCCCTGAAGGGATTTATTAGCTTCAACATGCAGCTCATGAGCTGGGCCTGCAGTGAAATTAATTAGTGTTTCCCCGGGAAGAAAAAAGTTAAATGCACCATTTTTGTCCTTTTGTAAACAATTTAACCTTCTGCAAGGAAAGACATCATAGAAAGTACACAATCGTTTAATTCATTATTTAAGAGTAACATGAAAAATAGAGAACATTTATTTATTTTTTCCTGCCAGTCTACTGCTCCACACACCTGTCCAGTAGGTGGCAGTAATGCATCTATAAGATGGTTTGTCAACCGCCATTAAAACGCAAAGAAGAAAAAGAAGCTACAAATGGTGTTTACATGGCGGTAAGTTACAGCCACAAAGCAGGGGACAGAATACAGAGTTTAGCGCAGTACACATCACAAATGGTCAAAACAAAAAATCAACAAGAAGCTGGATATGCAAGTCGACATATGCCAGGAGACTGACTGCTAACAGTGTTAACTGACGGTAACATTACTTAACGGAGCTCGGAGAATAGCAGTGTGTGTGTGTGTGTGTGTGTGTGTGTGTGTGTGTGTGTGTGTGTGTGTGTGTGTGTGTGTGTGTGTGTGT
>JAOVVB010174664.1:0-25298 GCA_028570985.1 Heterobranchus longifilis | reverse complement strand
TTGATGCATTTGCATACCCCAGTGCACAGCCTACACACTGTCGTCACCTGGGCACAAGTAAAAGAAAAAAGATCAGAAAGATAAAAACAAACATGGCTGTCATATGTCATATTAGTTCTGCCTTTCTGCTGCTTTCAGTATACTGCTAAACTACAAACTGCTTGTTGAATTAAAAAAAAACTGAAAGGAAGTTATTTCGCAATATTATTTTATTGAATGAAAGAATGATAGTATACATTTTAAATAGCAGTTTTCTACTGATACTCTCTTTCAATGAACTCAAAAAATCCCTGAGTGTCTTTCGCAATATGTCGCAGTCTCTCACGATGTGTTTATTGTGAAAGTTGATATTGCCATGAGGATAAAAAAAGGATATATTGTACAGCCCTACTACAGTCTCTCTCACCCAGGGAGCACCACGTGAAGCGCAGCTGACAACGCTGATGTAAATATGCAAATAAATCGGACAATGCACAGGTGATTTAGTCTCATGGCCGCAGTTGTGGTCTTAAAATAAAAACCTGAGTCCTTTTTGTCTGAGTAAAAATGCGGTCGATTCTGAGTACTAGAGACAGACTACTGAACAGTACTTGATGTCATTGTGAAAAAGATATAAACTCTCTGTAAAGACTGAAAACAGAAGTAGTACTCCATCACAAAGATTAAAATCTGACACAATGAGAATGTTTCCAATAACGGGCACAAACGTGTTATTTAAGATGCAAAAGAACTTCTAGGTATAGCCCACCTATAGCGGATGTTTAGCTGACATATAACCTGTAACAATGGAATTTCCGCACCATTTCCTCTCTTCAACTAAAACTGAAAGTTGATAAGGGCAAGCCCCTAACCTCTTTCTACAGTAAACAGCAGCGACATGCAGTAAGTAGAACAACTTCAGTGATGTTTCACCACAGTCTCATTTTGTATTTCTGTGCAAGCTTTTTTTTGTCTAGTCAGAGAGACCTCAAAAAACCCTTTTAGCACACACTCAATGGCAGATTATGATAAGAGAAAATATCTTATTCCATACCATTAGAAAATTGGAAAGGTAATTTGAGAGCATGATAATACAGCGACTGTAATTTAGATATTTTAAAGGTGAGAAGGAAAGCCAATTAATGGGACATTGCTCTATATAAAAAAGCATGTATTTAAAAAAAAATCTATGTTTATTTATCTCATGTTTCAAAAATGAACATGGTGTTCACACAGCTGATTTTAGTGTCTGAGAGTTGAATGAAAAGCTATCTAATCAGCTGACGCAAAACAAGAAGTCGCCATTTTTATGCTATTAAACTCAATGACATCAAACCACATTCTGATGAAAGATAATCATACACAAGTGTTTTCTCTATCCACACGGACGCAAGGTTGATTGATTTTAATGTATTCACTCTCTTGAATATCTTTTAAAAAGCTTCATGTCGACATGGCCGTAGACTGGACAGCTATGTGCTCTCTGCTCATGTTTGTGCTCAATTCACAACACAACAGTGCATGTTCTTGAACTTCTAATAATTTCATAAATTTCAAGTAAATTTTCACTCAACTTGTATAGAGGAACTTGAAATAAAGGAAGTAGAAAAAATAGGAAGTATAGAGCCTGAGTCTTTGAAACCTAAAATGATTTTTGGTGAAGAAATTGCTTCAAGGAGGAAAGCACTTTTCTTTCAACTACAACAGAAACTCTACAGGCCTCTCACTACCTGCTGAGTCACAGTGAATCACAGAAAATACAGAGAAAACAGACTATTATCTATTCATCACTGTGTTAGGAACAAAAAAAAGTTTGTTTTTTTGCACAAGTAAAAAAAAAACTGTAAAAATATCTGAACTATTGGATTGTTGTCTGAAGCCAGAAGAGTGCAGGAGCAGTGACCCGGTCAATGAGAGCTTATACACTTTAATTCTCACAACAGGCTTAAAGCTTGATCATGTTAGCAGATTTGCCCTTGGATAGTTTGTCTGACTGAAGCATTATTAACCCTCAATATGAGCAAGTATTTTGTGATTCCTCGTAATGTGACATACATAACATTTGAATCTATGAAGTGATAAGCAGTACATAATTTGAGTTGAAACTGTGTCTTTTTATTACATGGCTCTGATTGGTCAATTACGGCATTCTACGGTCTGTTATTTCTGAATAGCAAACTGCTGCTATGGACACAGTTCTGATCGTAGACTCTAGAGGACCATTTTTAAATCAATAAAATCATTTTTAGATCAATATTTTGTGTCAAATTATTGATTTATTTAGTACCCGGGTAATAAGCGGGATAATGTAGAGTAAGCAGGTCATTATTGCGAATTAAACCCCCACCAGTTTGTTCCCTTACGAGACGTAGTTTATTGACCTCAAATTGGGAAATTCTTGAATTATTATTATTATTAGTTATCAGGAGTGATGCATGTGGGAAACCCTGACATTATTTGGTGGGGGAAATGTTTGAGCTGCCAGACATTTACATACACCACAAAATGACACACATTTGTCCACTCCATTTTTTCAGAAATGTAAATACTATTTAGCAAGGTCTGTCCCAGAGGAGACAAAGACTCAAGAATATTAATTATTACATTGTTGGTGGATGCACCTCTATGGCAAACTGTATTAGCCACACAACCCTAGAAACTAATACACCCATCTGTCAGTTACAGGAATAGACAAGATCAAATACATTTGATTGACAAAAGTCTTCAATTACACTGTTAAAGGCAGGAACACACAAGATCAAACATAACTCTTCTTTCATGTAACAAATAATGAAATAACAGGAGTCTTTTGAGATACATACTTTACAGGTTTTGGGCCAAGACAAAATGGATGCATGTCTTTGTTAGGACCTGCTCTTTTGAGATGAAATGTGCAGTTATGGTAACATACTCTGTCACGTGCCTACTGTCAGTTGTCATGGCTACCGAACCAGCTTCACAGAGTGACTTTGTTCATGTTTGGGATTAGTTTGTCACAGAACAACGGCAGCTTGGTAGGTTGCATCTTGGATTCAGTGTCTTTATCATTTCTCACAAGATGGTAAATCAATGTGTTGTCTTCCAACAAGGTGGGAACACTAAGCAACAATAACGTTTGGAAGAACCCAACTGTGTAGACTTACTGTCAGATCTAATGTCACTGTAGCCTTTCTATCAAAAAAATCAAGTTAACTGAGGCATCACAAAAGTTTACCATTTGTAATATCTGAATGGTAGGAGTGATCGATATGATATAATCCTCTATCACAGTATCTGTGATACTGGGACTAGGAAGACATGACACCAAAGTGCAAATTGTCATATGTAATTTAAATGTGTACACAAATAAAATAATTGTAATAATAGGTTTAGTGAGGGTAGCAGTGTTTAATCGATTAGTCAACTAATCGCGTACATCCCTAATATCAATATAGGCCTACATCATGATATCGTAAATCTGCTGGAAAGTCAAATGGATACAACGTAAATGTCTGTTTTTGTGGAATTCAGTGGAATAAATACCTGACAAATAAAGACAGGGTATCACATTGATGGAAAAATCATGCTAAAATCAAATATTGCCCAAAAGGGCCTGATAAACCCAGACATATTCAAAGGGATAACTACCACATTAGCCTATTAACAGTATGACAAAATCTCTGACAAGACACATTTATGTTATATATTGTCATATTGCAATGCCCCTACTGGCTGATGCTAAAATGTATTCTCATTTATGATCAAATGTATATTCGAAAAGTCAACTGACCAGGAGACAAAAACAGTACTGTTGGCATGCTGTAATTCTCCCCAGTTTGTGGTCAGGGACCCCCAGGCCACAGTTTCACATGCAGATATATATATCTCTCTCTTTCAACACATGAAAATCATAACAGAAAGGGTCACAGTCCCAGAATCAAAAAGGCTATTGTAGTAGACATTTAAGCTATTTCTATAATTGTTTGTGATGAGAAGGGTGTGCCCTCTAAGGAGGTGACTGTCTGGAGGAGGATGTGCATGCACAATGTGGATCGCTGGTGGGTGCTGAGGATGTCAGAAGTCGATGGGGGGGGCATGGTAAATTAATGCCCGAGGGCTTCTGTCAGTCCGCCCATGTGTGTTGCTACCTTGCTACCTGATCTCCTCTAAATAACCGGTGACAGCTAGGAGCCTCTGTGACAGCATCCTCAGTTGTAATAACATGATATCGATCAGCATTATACAACACCTATGTCTGAATTACCTGTAAGAAAAGTGTTGCTCACATTAAATATGTATTACTGCGCAGAACCAACATCAAACAATTTTGATATATACCAATCAGGAGGGAATTTGTCGACAACCTTTGAATTAAAATTCATGTCAGTGCGTTAAAGAGACACAACAAGACAGTAATCCTCTCATCGACTGACAAACAGGCTGAGAGAAGATGAGCTAGGCCTGACGTTATGTCCGCTGTGTATTAATGTTAACACCCTATATTATACATTACACGAATTAATAAACGACATGCACGTTAAGATACAGTGGCGGCTAAATAATAACATTGACATGATGTTAGATCACCCCTCCCTTCCGTCCGTATTTGCTACAGCATCCCGACATTTACCCCGATGGCTAATGTGCTTACCGGACAGTTCGTCGGGTTCCAGCCCGCTTTCGGTGTCGAGTCCGCAGATCACAAAATAATCTGCGAACCGGCAGGAACCGGAGCTGAAGCCGGTGGTCATTTTGAGACTGGTCCGGTGGTACCCTTATCCCCCCAACAGGGAGCATATTAAAGGAACTCGGAGAAGTGATTTCTCTCTGCCATCACGGATGCTACGTTACTGCGAAGCTTGAAAATCAGGACCGATACCAAGCTAACCTGTTCTGCTAATTCCAACGGCTATCTTACATCCGGCCAAGATCCTTCACAATAAAACGTCGTTTCCACACATTCAATCAGACAAGAAACTTGATTTAGCACACAAAAAACAAAAATGTTCTCTATTATAGGATCCACATTAGCTGATGTCATGGCAAACAGCGTATCTTCCTGGGATCCAACCATACTGACATGGGCTGTGGTGGAAGAAGTATGATACCACACTGTGAGCATACTTCAATACAAGTAAAAGTTCTGCATTCAAAAATGTACTTAAGTAAAACCACAAAAGTATTTGCCTCAAATGTAGGCCTACTTGATGCAGAATGGCTATTATTATAATTATTGAGCTGGTAAAGGTGGAGCTCATCTTAATTACTTTATAATACTGCTGGGTAGTTTAACTTATAATAATATATCATCATTTATTTGTTGGTTATCTTTTGTATTAATACATCTGCAAAGTAACTAGATTTATCAAATAAAACCTCAAAATACATTAATTGTATTAATATACAAAATTACATTCATATACAATTTAAAGCCAGTCAACATTGTACATACAATTAGGTAGAATGCTCATACTAATTATAGAATACATAAGAAGTTTATTGCACAGTAAAACACAGATGGTTAGACCATATAATGAAATTCTTAATTTGCATGTCCTATGACGCACAAGAAATTAACATTTAAAATAGTAAAGATAAAAAGTCAGTAAAATAATATCAAGAGAGCAGCAATCCTGAGTATCAATAAAGTGCACTAGTTTCCAGCAGCAGTAAAGTTGTGTGTCCATTATACACACATATAATCTAATATAATATAATAATACTACGCAATATTTTATAACACTATATATACAATACCGGTACATACAATACTGATACTATATACAATACGGATACTATATGATACTATACATACACAATACTGATACTATACAATACCGATTCTACATATACAATACTGATACTATACATACAATACTGATACTATATATACAATTTATTATTTATTACAATTTATTTTATTAATGCACAAATGATATGTCAAAACAGTTCTCTCTAGTTATTTTTTGTATCCATGTAGGGTTATTAACTCTACTGTATTGTCATCCAACTTTTGTTCATTGTTTTATTTTGAAGTATGTCTTCATTACTTCCGGTTTTGTTGTAGCTATCTGGCTTTACACATCCATACAAATCAGAGCGTTGCAGTCGAAATGCATTGTGGTCCATCAACAACACAGCAGCTGTAATCATCTGCCTTAAATCCATAAAGTACCACAAGGATGATGCTGTTTGTGCACGAACCTTGACAGGAATCATTAACCTGCTCAGCAGCTGGTGCAGTTTATGGTTATGGTGCATTGGATTATTTTCTATTTTATTTAGCACTTTATTTTGAAGCAATTAATTAGAAGAAGGAGCGCTACCGCAGGTCCTTCATTCCAACAGCAGTCAGACTTTTTAACACACACACACACGCGCGCGCGCGCGCACACACACACACACACACACACACACACTTTACATAATATAACGTAACACTGTTGTTTGCTGTCCCTGTCACCGCCACCAATCAACATCACAACACATTCTGTGCAATTATATTCATATGTAGGCATATATGTAAGCTATATATCACTATTAGTCAACCCCATAGAAATTAATTTCTATGGTCGACCCATTTAACCAGCGTGTATCTAATTAAGGCCATGCCATTGCATGTCAGTGTCAGAGAAGAAAATACATCTTCACATGAATCCCATTTTCCTACTTTAGTTTGGTCATTTCATTCAGTGTTTATTTTTACTATTTAATTAAATGTAAAATCCACTGATTAACGAATTTTTTTAAGCATTCACACTGCAGTAACACACAAGTGTGAATGTCATGTTATCCAAACAGACCACTGCTTAGCAGGTTTGTTACAACATCACCACCTGGTGGCACTAAAGCTCACTCTTGTTCTGTCAGACTTCATATAGAACACATTTGTTCATGGTTTAATAAAAACATTGAAATGTCAGTGTCAGCCTTATTTTATTTTTATTTTTTTTAGCTATAGAGACAAATGCTTTTGTTTATGTGTGAAGATGTTCTGTGGTATTCATCATTTATAAATCAGTTTTGTAGTTTCACTATAATACTTTTTGATAGTTCCCGTGATCAAACATGCACTCTTTACAAATAAACTCTCAAAACTCGATCATATTCTGTAAAGATTATTTTAATGATTCAATAAATATTAAAAAACATAAATTTGATTAGATAGGACAGACGTGTAATCTGTAAACACTTCATACTGCAACACATGACTGCTCAGTACAAAATAATACTGCTTTTTGAAATGTTAACAGAGGGTTACACAAGAATTATGTCACTACATCTTTGATTGGGTAATAGGACAAAAAACTGCAATATATCCAATTAGAGTATATATGTAGCATATTGTAGCATATAGAGAAATAAAATAAATAAAAATCATTTAATGTCTGGGCAAATTCAGCATTGTGGAGAAGAAGTTAATCAAGCTTCTATTTAAATATTAAGACAAAAAAAATAAGATTTTTAGGAGGAATTTATAGCATTTACCATTTGATGTAACCACCTTAGCGAAGATGCATTTTCAAGATAACCTCAGTTGTACAAATGCAGCTCTTCCATAAACCAGTAAAAACCATAAAAACAACCCACCAGTCGTTCAAAGAAGTAGCGCCTGCCTACAAAAAGTATGAAAGCAGAAAATGCTAAGACATTAAGTATCCGCATACAGTAGAACCATTTAAGTTTCACATAAATTGATGCTTCAAATTTGGGTTTGAGAGGTTAATAATCTTACAGTAGTACACAGTGAATCTGCTGAGTAATAAGACATTAAAGTAAAAACAGGAAATCTCAAAATGCATCAAACCAACTGCCAATATAAATGTGATAATTTAAGAGATGAAAGAAAAGTGTGTCGAATAAGTTACCTGCATGTACATTCACTGCATCAACGTCTCTAGGAACAGAACGTTTTTAAGCAGCAGCAATAAGTTACCTTGGTACACAGGCAAAAAACAAACAAACAAGCTTTTAGAGCACAGGACATGGAAATTAGCCATTCAAAACAATTGAAAGAACACTAAAAACATAAATCAGGCATCATAATACATTTCTCCTGGTGAAGAATGGAAGCAAGGTAAGGCTTGGATAGCTCAGTCCGTTGGCAGTCTTATTATTGAGGGCACCGGTGCAGCATCCATGGTATGGACATCTCTGTTATATACTGGCATAGCAAACGATATCATGGCGTGGAGACGGACACACCGAGATGTGCACTATCATCACCGTATGCAAAACTTGAGAACCTATCTCACGCTGGATTTTTTTCAAATTTACAAACCAAGATGATTCTGTTTGGCTTTTCACTAATTTTTCTGTATTGCATACATCTTACCACACATACGTCAGTTGTGTTGACATAATCTATGTTCACTTCTCATTTACAAATTTTAATTGGGGAAATGCTTGGAGTTCAGCATTCTGCAATTTGGAAAATATTACATCAGCGCAGTCCGTTCTTTTACGAGTTACAGTGGCTGCTAATATGAAGATGTGACAGTGTGTGTAGCAGTGGGTCCAGGCACCTGTCAAGGAAGAACATGTCAACAAAAGTAGCACTTACTAAGAACAGCTGTCACATTTTTCTTTTTCCACAGTGTCATTCCTTCTCACACTGCATATGTTACCTTGTATCAAAACTTACTTTTTAAAAACTAAAATCCACTTTCAACAGTAGTGTGACAGTTATTGCTGTGGTGGTACAGGGGCCTCATTACAGAAACGTCCTCATTCTGAAATCCTATCTTATCTCCGGTTAGGATGACTTTTAGGATTCTTGGTATTACAGAAACATGTTTCCTAACTCCATTTAGGAACATTTTAGGATAGGAATGTAAGCATTACAGAACCGTCCTAACTTAGATATTTCCCAAAGTAAGAATCCTGAGTTAGGTTGGTATTAGTCTGAGTTGCTATGTAACTGCATGTTGCTATGCAGTGTCGGTATAAAGCCGTAACTTCATGTAGTTCTCAAAGTCCCTTCGCTGCAGCTGGGGTGCAGTGCCGGCCAAGACAATTGTGATTGGTTTAAAGAAATAGAAACAGGTCAGGGAGTTTTTCCACTGTACCGGAGTGAAAGCTATTGAATCCAGACCTCCACCCAGCGTGGACACAGTGCTGTGGAGACAGGTCTGGCTACACGAGATTAGAACCCTGTGCTAAATTCAGAATAACTGCCACAAACAGCAGCAGCACTGTTGTTAGGTCTGTGTGACAATGACAATGAAGATTGAGAACAACATGAACACTGAAAGACTAATCAAACTGTATGATGACTCTTTAAATTTCCCAGAGCATGTATTAATGGGTATATATCATCTGCCAAGACAACCAATTTTAACTCAATCTTTTTTTTTTTTATTAATTAAAATTAAATAATTTAATTACATTTTAATTTTGTCCTGGGCTGTCTTTCTCTCGTCATTTTTTGTCCATGATAGCAGTGACAAGTGAGCCTACCGGTAAATTCTAATCAAAGATACAGACATGACAGGACGAGTGCCGATTGAAGAATCCAATTTACAGTTAGAGTTAGGATTTCTTAAGATAAAATAGGACACAAACATGAGTTTAGTTATTGCTTCTGTAATATCGAATCCTATCTTTGAAACTTAAGTTAAGATAGGACAAGCAGTTAGGATATTTTTTCTGTAATGAGGCCGCTGGTTTTCATTAGGTTGAAATTAGACACAAGCATGTGGAAATAAATATTAAAAAGGGAGTGGAAGTTAAAGGTACTACAAACAGGATGTAGAAATTGATATGCTACTGCCAAAGCAAATGTAATAGTAAAAGTTGTTCCAGTAATAGAGTGCTGCAGGGATGACGTATTTTTGTAGGACAACCCACAAGTTAGCATTGCCCTGGTTCTCTCCACGAAAAAGCCAATGGGATTTTTCTATTGACTTTAGGATCATTGCAGAAAATAATCTCTGTGGAAAACACAAGTTCATGACACTTACCCATTTTGTTTAGCAAGATAATCTTCACAAACGGACACCACGTCTATGATTTTCGAAGCGTAAATGCAATTGGCAGAAGTAAAAAGCTAATGTTATAACAGCTATAAACAAACTACACCATGGTCGCATGACTTCAATGTTGACACCACTAAGCTGACGGTGATGTTTAATATTAGCAACCATCTTTTTTAAGACACATAAAAGCTTCAAAATTCACGACCGAGGTATTTACCGACGTATTTTATGCCGTAGAAAAAAAATCTCTTAAACTTGTGTGAACCACAGACCTTATTTCAGGCATCTAACAAAAAAAATGTAAAAACCCATTGACTTCGAGGGAATCGGAAGTGCAAAAATGCTACCTCATTTCAAGGTTTTAGGACTCATTCCTGCAGCACTCTATTAAAAAAACTGATGTTTGCAACAGCCACAACAAGGTACTGATGAAACACTTTTTCCCCATCAGAATGATGTTTTACTCCAACATCCTACAAGTAGCACCTTTAATCATAAAATAATGAACAGTGCCTTAAATAAAAACAAAAAAGTAAATTTCTCTTATTTACAAGATGTGCCACAATCAACAACATGATTCACAGAAACCAGAAACTTTGTGCAAGCAGCGGCCAGTTTACACTTAACATCAGGAACCACTGCATGCATTTTGTGGTCAATGAGTGCTTGTAGTGCTGGCGGTCAGAGATTCTCCCACCAGCAGCTGCGTATGAGACAGAGCAACTTCAGTGACAGCTGCACGTTCCTGAGCCGAGGGCGAGGGGGTGCCGGGATCAGCCGGCAGATGAGGTGTCGAGGTGTTAAAATGTTCTACGCTAGTTTCTTCTGCAGCTTTTTCTGGAAGCAGACGGGCAAGATGGAGAGCACGGCGAGTACCCCGAGCACGGCCAGAGAGTTCCAGGACACGGCCTCGCCGGCCGTGGTCAGCTTGTACAGAGTTGTACCCGCGTTGATCGCTACGAAGGACGGCGGTGCCACCCCTGTGAATCAGCCGGGTTGAAAACAGGTGAGTCCGTGACAGCAAATAAAATAAGGTATAGACAGTCAGAAGGGATAGAAAGTCTTACCGAGAAATGTACCGATGAAGAAAACCCCCAAAGGCACATTGATGACAGGTGAGGTGATGTTGATGAACCAGTTGGGAAGAAAGGGGGTTATCCTCAGGAAGATGATGTAATTGATTAAATGATCTCTATGTTTGTCAACCTGTCAGCAGAAAGGCATGAGCAGAATGTTTCATAAGTCACATGGCCTGAATTACCAGTAAATCCAATCTGTGAATTTTATAATTCACAAAGTTTATATTGACAGTATCAGTACCTTTGTCGCTATAGTCATTTTAGTCACCGTTACATATTTTGCGATACCAGAATTAATTTTTGGGTAAAAAACAACTTGCCTGCAGAATTAACAGCATTCATACAGTCTGAATACAAAGGATGTACTGCAGAGCCATTGTTTTGGACTGCATTAGATTGCACAGTAGTGCCTTAATTGTATATGATTAATACAAAAGAAATCATCATGAAAAATCATCCAAACATCACAACAGACAATTGCTATTCACAGTACATTTTCAGTTCAGGCTTTTACCTGCTGGGACCATTTCTGTGCTCTCTCTGTGAGATATTTGTAGACCATCGGTCTGCCCACCAGATATGATAGCATGTAGCAAAAGGAAGCACCAAGGCCAGAGCACTGTCAACAGATAAAACACAGAGTGAGAAAACATTGGTTACTTACTTCCACACACACATGCACACAAGACACCTAAAACTCTGTAACGTGCCTAAAAATGGTCAAACTCTGGAAATGGGACAAAAAAAAATAAGAGCCCAATAAGAAAATGCAGGCTCTCCAAATACACCAAAAGAAAACATCCAACCATTATCTCCACCTTCCACCATCTTCATGACTCGTCATTTGAGCTTTTAGCAGAAGTGGTGTATGTAACGTTATGATGAATACACAGTAAGTCATTTCAAAGACTGGGCTCAGGGCCTTGGTGTTAACACACATTAACCACTGAACTTCCTGCTTGTCGCAGCAAAAACATCACATTTTGGCATCCCTCAGAATCAAAGGGCAGGAACGTCTTCAGCACTTACTATGTTTTTAACCAACATTAAATCGGACAGGAACAAAACGTTACAGAAGAAAACACTCCAGTGTTGCCAGAACTGACTATGATGCAACGCGTGCACATGATGTTGTACACACATTTATTGCATGTCTGTCTGTTGCTCTTCCTGTTGTTTCTTCAAATTTTGTCCTGGTTGTACTTACATACTTTTACTTAACTAACATTTTGAATGCAGGACTTCTACATGTAACAGAGTATTTTTACAGTGTGGTATTAGTACTTTTACTTGAGTAAAGGATCTGAATACTTCGTCCATCACTGCCAAATCTTTACATACCTAAGTGTGTCTGTTTCAGTGCACAGTTGCTCATCATGCAATACAACATTTGTTTCCAATCATACATTTCATGCCGTCCTTCCTTACTCACCAAGCAGACTAAGAAAAGAGCCAAGGGGAAAGGGTAAAGATATCCAGACAGGATGCTGAGGAAGATGGACCCAGGGATTGCAAATGTCTGGAGGCTGATAAAAGCGTCAAGGTATTAAAGACTTTGTAAAAAAAACACAACATACAGTTACTACTCAGGCATACGCATGATAAATCAAATAAATGAACAATACAGTGAACAGTACATGCTCTACAGACGACCAATCCGACTAGTATGTCAGGGGCTTTAGTATTTCTCCAGCAAGTTCTACAACATATTGTATTGTCAGTTCTAATGGAAAGGTCAACTATCAACTATGTACTGTTATTGTTTAAAATATGAGTAGCTTAAGATTTGCACATCCCAGCCAATGATCACATACACTTTGCATGAGATAAGACATGGCTTGGAGCCATTTCATGTTTCTTTAGTCGTTTCAGCAGATTCAGAGCCTAAACTCTACTTTGATCTGGTGCTGAGCTGTTTCAGATGGAGGAAATGTTGCTTGACGGGTTTTGTTAAGCCCAAATTAGCACCAGCCACCAGCGAAATGCTGGTAAAATATATGCAGGTGGCTGCTAGATTTGTTTCACTCATCACCAGCCAAAAAAAACCAATGGTAATCTATTGAGTGGCTGGTAGATTTTGGAATCCACCAGCCACATGGCAGGTGGACAGAAAAGTTCTGATGGTGCTACTTTGTAAGGACTGCCTGGTGGAAGACTCCATCAAGAAAACAACTGAAAGAAGCTTGTTGGGTAAACTTCTGACCTCAGTTAACAACAAATTAACTGAACTGTTGCAGACTATGACTGCAACCCAGGGTGAAGATCTAAATTGCATCAGGGTAGTTCTGAAAACATCCTCAATAGGAAGTTAAGATAGGTAGGTAGATTCTCCAAGGATACAAAACATATGTTGCAAAGTAGGCCACCAACACTTGGGAGTAGTAGGTGTCTTTGTATTTGGACAGCACAGTTCCCAAAGCTTTGGCATCATCCATGTCTTTAGGGATCTTGATTTTCTCCATTTCATCACTGAAAAAAAAAATAGAATCTTCAGTCATACACATTTCACACAATTATTTTCTGTTTGTTTTTCATTACTATACAATGCATATACCAAAACATGGTTGCTCAAAAAGTCACCTGTGAATTTTGAGTATCATGTCAAAGTGAGAAGCTCAGTTTTACCTTTTTTTGGCATAGAAATACTGCCAAACTCAGGCACCTCATGCAACCTTGGGAAAAGTCACCCCTACACTATTGTTATGTCATGCTGTGCATTCCAATCAGATTCCAATACCCATACTACCATACTATTTATTATGCCAGAAAAAGATTTAGTATGTCTCAATATATAATATGTCAAATGCAGTATGTCAAAAATACCAGGATGTCCTACTATGTTGCAACGGTATGAGATTTTCATGGTATAACCGTCTCAGAATAAAAATTTTATTTATCGGATCTAACCAGATGTGAGTGTTTTCTGTGACTTCCTGTAAAGTTACAGACTAAATGCTGTTGGAAACGGTCTGACTTGACCGCAGCTTTTTGTCACTGTCTCCTGCTGCTGCCGCCTGCTCTCGTCCACTTTCCAGGCAAAGGGCAGCTCATCTCGAACGAGCCTAATATATCCCATTTGTATGCATACTGCATGCAACAGTATGTACTTTGTAAGGGCAGCTGCAGTATGTACTAAAAGTAAAAAGAGAAACTATGCATCTCAGTCTAATTTAGTGCCTCAGCCAGTCTGCACTAGCTTGACTCAGACTAATCCAGACCTCTGCTGGAAGGCTCCTAACAACATTATGCAGATCCAACACTGCACCGGTGCTGGGCTCTTTGTTAGGTAACCTGTTAACTTTAGGATTTACTTAAATCATTTACTTTTTTACTGACAAGACATTGCATACATAGTCAGGCCCTTCTGCACAAAGTAATGTCTGCCCCCTCATACACCCACAAGCCTCAGATGCTCAGAATGGAGGACATCAGCTATTCCCAGATGATTAGCTTTTGCAACATCCTTTCTCAAAATCTTCAGAGAATCTAAATCAGTACAAGATTGTGTTATATTTTCTGGTTTGTATGTGTCTATGTTTTAGCCTACATATTACCTGGTATTTTTCTTCTCCTGTTAACGTCTCTTGCTGGTAAAGTACTTTGTCACTAATGTTTTTCCCTATAAATAAATATACTGTATGTTTTATTAAAGGGTGTTAAATAGCCACTAACTTTACCTTGGTCAGACAAAACAACAAAATAATGACCATTTTATTGTTATTGAAATACTTCTGTCTGTTTGACACAGTAATACAGAAATTGTGATGCAGTCACAGCTGTGTGTTCATAGAGTATTTTACAACGGCTTTGAAAGCGGCTCAGTCAATCACAATCAAGGACCGGAACTATCCATTTTATAAAATACTATTTACTCTTGTGGCCTTGCTGCTACTGAATATGACAAAGTAATGTATCCCCCACTTGGGACGCACAGAATACATTTTGGTAATCATGAGAGTGAAAATAACAGGTAACAGTTTCATTACTACAGTTCATACCAGGATTTGAATTTAGCAGCTGCCACCAGCCAAATGCTGGTTAAAATATGCAAGTGACTGCTAGATTTGCTTCACTCACCAGCTAAAAAAGACAATGGTAATCTGTTGAGTGGCTGGAAGATTTTGGAATCCACCAGCCACAGTGGCAGGTGGACAAAAAAATTAATTTCCAACCCTGGTTTATACTGAAACAATCCACTAAGTGCAAATCCTTTTGTGACTGCTCAAAAATTGTGATTTTAAGTGTAACCTCAAAACCCATAAAACCACTTTTTTTTAAAATTCTAAATAAGAACTAATGGTATTATCTGTGAATACAAAATAAGTCTTAATTTCCAGGGATGAACATTGTCCCCACCCACATTTAACCAAGTTTCATAATCCACAAAGCAACTTACTCAGGAAGCTCTGGGAAGTTCCTGTAGACCAGGTACATGACGGAGGCAGAGCAGGTGAAGATAGACACCAGAATCAGGAGAGACATGCGTGCTGAGCCCCCTTCAGTGTGCTGAGCCTCTGTGGGGGAAATAGAATAAGTTATTTACCAAATATGAATTCATTCATTCATTCATTCATTAAAAAAAAAAAGACCAGTGGGATTATTCAGACACATTAATCAACAGCAAACAAAGCCGACATGTTAACCCACCATCGTCTAACAGCACAAATATCAACCAAGCATAAATATAAACATTATCCAAACATAAACATAAACCTCCCACAAATAAATAACGCTCCAAGATCCACAATAGAAAACAAATCAACAAATGTACAAACACAGCCCCCTCAGCGCAAATCACAATACACAAATCCAAACAAGAGAAAATCTACATCACTATAAATTAATCATTGATTCAGTTCATGATTATTAGATTTGATCTTGTTCATGATTATTGTATTATAATAAATTAAGAGGTTACTTTAAAAACAGACAAAGTGGCTACCAGGGAGCCTTGTGTAATTTGCTTGTGAGTTTTGCATCACTTGTTCAAGGCCCTACAGGGAGTCTCCCCTTGAGACAGACACTCGCTGTTTACAGAGTCGGTCTGTTAAATCATGCCTTCATTAAAGACCTCATGGAAAGGGACAATATGACATTAGGGTATATCGTTGTTGTTTTTTCACCAACAGCACTCTGGAGATATAACAGAGATGAACCGGGGAGTCAGAGGCAAATTAGAAATAACAAATTAACACTAGGTAATTGTCACTGACTGACAAATTAACACAGGAATTAGGGCTGCACATTCCAATACAGATATATGCAAAGAAAACATACATATTCCTACTAGTGCATACAACACTGGGAAGTATTTATTGAAATAAACCCTCTAAAGCCAGGATTCCTGGCTGGACCTAAAGCAGTCGAGTCAGACCAAAAGTGACTTTAGTATCCTAACATACACTCAGTTGTTTTTGGTATATTTAACAAAAAACAATGCAATCTAATACAACCACCCTGCAATAAATCCTACCTTCATTAAGATTATAATGTACGTATAGTGTACTTTAATTGATATAAATGGGTCGTTGGACAAAATATTAGAAACACCTTTCTTGGGACCCAAATAAATTTAAAGTACATTTTTGTGTCATTAAATTTACATCTAGATAACACTTTAGGCTTCAAAGTACAAACAACAGTTCTGCAAATGAAACCAATTACAGGTATTAAAAAATGCTTGTGTGATTGTGTTTTATGTTATTAAATGTTATTAGCACAAATAAGCACAATTACACAATAGTACAATCTGATCAGCAACTAAATATTCCACTTTTGAAGTGATGGTTTCAGGGGTCAGGAAAACATTTTTTTTTATTTGATGTATTTCTTATTTGTCCACAACGTTCTCTCAGAAAGAAGGATGTACACGTTCCAACATTTTGCCTAGGTCTGGGGTGACTGAGATGGCCATTTGGACAACAAGAAAGAGCAAAATTCTGGGGGAAACAGACCTCAACAAAAGGCTGGTGCTATATTCAGCTGTAAATGGGCTTTTGGTAGGAGGAAGATGGTGATGGTGCAGGTTTGTGCTTATCATTAATGAAATGATATATGTGTGTCATAACAGCTTTGTTTTTGTTTTGTTTGTTGGTTTTATCCTTACATTAAATAGATATGTCTGTGCTAAACTGTACATTTGAGTTACAGTATGGGATCTTTGAATATTAATGTTTTCTGTCATCTCTGATTAACTTGTGTCACTTTTGGCAGGCATGTCATCTGCAGTGGTGGAATGTAATTACACACATTTGCTCAAGTATTGTACTTCAGTACAGTTTGGAGCTAGCCTACTTGTACTTTACTTGAGTATTTCCTTTTCATGCCATTTGATACCTCTATTCCACTAAATTTCAGAAGGGAAATAGTGTAGCCTATTACTTCTTGCTGCACTACATTCATCTGGCAGCTGTAGAAGTAACTTCACACACATAACTTACAAAGAACTTATAAAATGTGGTGCATTGTTATGGATTAAACGATGCAACAGAACATACAATTATACATTATAATACAACAATAGTAACATCCTTCTTCATCAGCACTATCTGATAATATAATATAATACAATACATAATAGTATACCGGTAATAATCAAAGGGCCTACTTTTCAGTATTGAGTAACGTTACGTGTATTTGTAATACTTTTCAGTACATATGACAATACGTACAATGCGAGTTGCAGTATTTACAGTGTTGTATTGTTACTTTTATCTGAGTAGAGGATCTGAATACTTCCCCCCACCACTGGTCATGGGACAGTAGTCTAACATCTAACGTTAGCTTAGCTAATAACACATGACTTTGCTCTCGTTTTAACATCCAGGGTAAGGTTAATCAAATCATATTCACTATGTTGCCAACACCAGGCTAACACTCACTAACAGGGTTAGGGGTGTATGTAAAATGATTCTGATTCTGATGTTAGCTACTTCACTTCATAGACAACAGCGTTATGTTGTTCGTTAGCATTACTAAGCTAGCCATCGAAGTTAGCGGCTAATGCTCCTCGCTATCTGGCTGTGTTATAACCAGCTTACGGCTAACATTAGCTCCTCCTGTCCATGCAATCCACATTGACCTCAAATGACGCTGCCAGATCGTTATATTGCTCCATCTATCTGTATTTAGAAGTATTTTCATTTCCTCTGCTTTCCTCTACATCCATGTTAGCCACAACCAGAAGCACCCACCTTTCAGTACTTGTGAGTCACTAGCATTCGCCTTCACCTCCTCCTGTGCCGAGGACAAACCGTCGTCCTCTCGCCTTTCTCTCCGCTTTTTGGCCATTTTACTGAGATAACGTTGAGGTCAGTTGAGGTGCCGATGTGTATAACAGCAACAGCCGGCGGGTGGAGTGACACCGGTATGGTGACAGCCTGCTGACACGTTACACAGGCTGACCTTTTACCTCAACATCACAGCAGTAAACCCTGTACCATCCACAACAGCGCCCCCAGCAGCAACAGCGTCTCCATGGCTACAGCGAAGTCCACTAACTGTTGGGCGTGTCTATAAGGTAACCCTAGATTTGCAAAAAACAGCGAAAACCAAAGAGCAAAAACTCTCACGATACTAATTTCCCGACCACCTAACCCTAACCGAGGCTAATGCCTAACCATATTATACATAACTGATGTTTACAACATTAAAAATCTGTTTTGAAAGGAATAATACTTGAATTATATAGAACTAATCGATCTTTAAGCTATTTGTGTTATAAATAAAGATGTTGGAAAAAAAGTTATGCTTGAAACTACAAAAATTACAAAAACTACAACTCCCATCGCTGTGCGGTCGCCGACGGATGTTCGTGTTGCACAAATTTGGCGCTGATCTATCCGGGTACTTTATTCACTGCTTCCTTTCGCGCCGGGTAACCGGAGAGCCGTGCGTCCATGTGCGCAGTGACTGGGAATTGATAGACGTCTGAAATATTAAAATCCGAGCCGTAAACAGAGTTTTCGTAATGGATCCTGAGTCTTTGGTCGAGGCCCTTCGGGGGACGATGGACCCCAATCTGCGGGAGGCCGCGGAGAGACAGCTGAACGAGGTAAAAGTTGAGATTAGCCATTAATGGTGATGGAGGTTGTGGCGCGGTCTCAGCTCGGGCCTCGGCCGTTCATAACATCAAAGATGGTGCGATCACGCAGACTGGGCTCTGCTGCCGCTACCGTGACAGATCAAGAGCTAAATTACGCTACTCGACAAGTATACTGCTTCTTATGGCCTCACTCCTATCACCAATGTAGAGCCATTAACATGAATTCAATAGTTTTTTTTTTCGATGACACTCGTATGCCAGTAACCAACGTCAACGTTAGCTTCGACATGAGCCAGCTGTGGCGCTAATGCTAAACATGCTAGCCCTTCTTGTCCCGCTGAGGAGGTAATTATTAGCTCGTCACACACAGTTTCGGTCTAGTTTGGACTAATTTCGGACCTGACACGACATAAGAATAATATGTCTGGATTGTTAAAGAACAAATGAAGCTGAGTGAAATGTGGGGCATGTGCTAGTTGGCGTATTTAACAGCAGGATAGTGATGCCTAGCTGTGTGGCTAATATAAGCTAGCTAGCTAGCTAGCTAGCTATAGCTAACTTAGCTTACTTGTTGGATGAGCTGCGCTACATAGCTGCTGCTCACGTGTCACTGTGACAAACCCTGAAGTGATGACATTATTCAACAACGCAATAAGATGTACACGAGCCAACTTTTTCCGCTGTTGCTTGCTGTAGCCACCCTTAATATATGATCGGTGACTTTATAGCTGCTTCGTAACAAAATATCCTAAAATTGAGTTTTACGTTAGCCGAGTTCCATGTAAGCTACTGTTAACTACGTTAGCAACCCTGTCTTGGTTGAAACAGCAGTTGGGCTATTTAAAAAGTTGTTGTCTCTCCTCCGCCGTCAGTTTAGATTCAATATTCAGTATCTTACTGCCATATTAACATGATTGCTTGGACTTTTTCTTATTGAGCTCACTTAAACGAAGACTAAAATAGTAAAACCACTCTCTCATAAAGCACGTAATGGATTAAACAAAGTATAAAACAGACAACCATACCCATAAAAGAATCATAAAAGCATAAAACAAATGGGTAAAATAAAACTCAACCCATAAGAACACCATACATAAAACACTAGCACTTGTCGGGTAATTAAGGTAACACCAAACGACCCACTAGATAAAAAGTGCTTCAAGTGCATAAAAAAAACATCTTCCCTATTGTGCAATTATTTAACCTGCCAAGTGGCTTGCAGTGTTTTCCTTTTGACTTTTAATGACGTGGCTAATCACTAAACCTGAGTGTTTATTTTTTTTGCCAGCAACATGATATAAGCTGTAGAAATTAAGTGTCAGAAAGAAGTTTAATGGCTAAGACTGAATTGGGTAACTTTGACTATAACTTGAGGCTATGGATTCTTCTGTAATTATGGTCACTTCATTTACACTTGTACAATTAGATGTGATCCAATACAACATATCTGCCATAAATTATGCCTTTACAAAGCTAATAATGTTTAGTTTTGTTCAGTCAGAGAGAGCTATTCATTCAACTACATGTTTATTATTTAGGTTGTAGTTTACAGTGGTGTTGAACTGGACTGCAATTATATTGAGAGGAGTTTCTAATATTTTGACCATATCATACATAAGAGGCCCTGAATATTGGAAACACCTGTCAGTATAATGCACTCCAGTATAACACCACCCACTATGACCTCAGTAATAAACATAAAGTAGAATTATTACCTTTCTGACAGTGTCAACAAAAACGGAGAAATTATTAGCTTTGTAAAAATGTTGAATTCAACGCAGAGCTGTTGTAATCGATTGCATTACATTGTACTGGTGTACATAATAAAGTGGGCGGTGAGTGTATATATAGTTGGGGGGGGGGGGGGGATGAATACTTTGCATACTTTCCCCAAAAATGTCTTCAACAATTAGACTAGTATGGACTGTCCTACATAAAACAACTTGAAGCCTTCATGTTGTGATTTCAAATATTTTCCCAGATGATGTTTGGAGCTCACTGATCACCTGTATTGGTTATGGAAATTAAACGCATGCAGGGCAGATGCCTTAAATAGTTTTGAAGCCCTATATTGTGAGACTGTACATTGGACAGTCCTATCACAATACCACGACTGAGCTCCTTCTTCTACATCTGTGCTCCTGAATCTGACCGTTACATTGAAATGGGATGACAGTTATGATGAACTATGGTCTATTTTATGTTTTATATTCAAGTGGTAACAATCCAGTAGTAGCACACGTGTTCAGTGTGTTTTGCCCCTTCCTCCATATTTATTTTTGGCAGTGCAAGGGGATTGGGTTGTTTATTACACCCACATACTTCATCAATAGTGATGATGGCTCACTTGAATGGCATAGCTTGAAGAGTGTTCTTCTTACACAGCTGGCTGGAGTTATTCAAGTTGTGTACAGAACAAGAAATCATGTCTTCTGGAGGAGGATGGAGTAAATCTGTTGGAGTGCCTAGTTTCTAAATACAGTGTTAGTGCTTAGTCATAAACTCTGACTTTGTTTTTCATGGAAAATGGCCAGATAAAAATTGAATAAGGCTTGACAAAATGCTGAAATACATGATCTTTAAAAAATATGTTGATACATTGGAGCCACATTGTAGTTAGAAGCACATTTTACGGGTATATTGCAGCTTTACTTCTGGAGGACGCAATAACCCAGAAATATATGGGTTGTAAACCTGGCCTTGGTCCTAGAAAATTGACATAGATTTATAATGTCACAAAGACCTGCACTTCTCTGGATCACAGCTGGTTAATGTACGCATCCATTTTTTTATCAGAATAGTTAATTTGACTCACTGACATGGTATTCACCACAAGTTTGTGCTTCTCTGACAGCTGACAGAGTTGTGATGTATGCTGGTGTTTTAAAAATGATGGAGCCCATGCAGGGTTTGTATAAAGTCTTGAAAGTTTGGAAAATGCTTAATTTTAACTTATGTTTTCAAGGTTGGGAGTATGCTTGAATTTCAATATACTCCTTGAAAAGTGCTTGATTTTCAACATAATCTGGTGTTTCATCGAAACAATCACTCATAAACCAACAACGTATACCAACAATCTTTTAATATGTGAAATTAAACAATCCTGGCATCATATTTGTTTGTCTTCTGGAGTCCCACACCATAAAAACCATACAATCAAAATTAATATCAACAGCTGTTAAAATAAACATCGATTGCTGTGGGTATAAGGTATCTAGGTACCTTGAAAGTGCTTATAAATTGCTTAATTTTACCATTAAAAAGCTGTACAAACCCTGCCATGGGATTTAATAATGCAATATCCATTTTTATCATTTAGCAACATTGTTTGTATGCCAAACATAATGTGTACTGAACTTGCCATGTCAAAAATACAACCTCCCGAGCTCCTTTTGATGGGAGCATATTTACCAAGTAGCTTAAATCTCAACAGGTACAACTGGAAGTAGTTCATGCAAAATAATATGAAACCTAACTTCATACAAAACAGTATGAAAATGAGATTCCAAATGTTTCAGTGTTTATAACCGGTTTATGTTGATTCTGTTTTTCAGGGTCACACCCAGGTAAACTTTGTGTCCACTCTGCTGCGTGTCACCATGTCTGATCAGCTGGATTTGCCTGTCAGGCAAGCAGGTGAGTCTCACCTTTGACATGTAAAAATTGTTCTGCACTGCAGTCGATAAAATATGGTGTTATGTAAAAGTAGAAGGAACATAAAATCAGTTCTGCATATGTTATTCATGTTAAATGTTCAATTAATCACTCAAAATAAAGATTCCGCTGTGTCCACATGACCGGCGACAAAAGCTACAAACAGCCGAGCGTGGCCAGCTACATTGTCGGCGAGTCGCCATCAGGTCGCCATTGATGTTCTTCAAGCACTTGTTTCATTTCTCTGCCACATTTTAACCCCTGTGTGTACCTTAATACACAGAAAGCTAGCATTGCATATAGCTAAATAACAGTACCAGAGAAGGGTACGGTGGCCCTGAGGGTCAAAACACAAAAAAACATTTCGGAAAACTTTTTTTTTTTTTTTTTTTTACAGAAAATGCAAAAACATTTCGGAAAACCCCAAAATATTTCAGAAAATGCAAAAACGTTTCGGGAAAACACAAAAACGTTTCGGAAATGCAAGTGATATGAAAACTTTTTACAGAATATATAATGCTGAAAACAATGCTTGGGGTGACTTAGAAATGGTGTTATTACACAGTCCTTTATTTAAATGGTCAGCAATTGACTGATACTGAACATACAGCACTATTTAGCTATTTATTTTGTTTTTATTTATTCTTTATTTTCTCAGTGTTCAATTTTGAATTGGTTGACAGTTAATACATTGTATGTATAATGTATAATCATGTTATATATTCTTTAATATAGTAATTTGTTTAAGAAAGAAGCCTTTGCATCATCATGTCATGATGATTGGTGCACAATCCACAAAGAAAGGGTCTATTTTCATTCCAGCTCAAAATTTCACGATATCGGCCACCATATCATTGGTATTGGCATCAGTCTCAAAAATCCCATATCGGTCGGGCCCTAGTCTATTTTTTTACTTAATTTTTTCATTTTGTTCAAAACTTTCTCCTTTCTTTTTTATTTTCAGTGTTGCTGTTATAGGTAGTGTTATTTTAAAACAATGTTATGGCACACAGTCTGTGCTTTTCCTCCCCCTTGTATCAACTGGATCCACATAAGGTTACAGAAACGGATCTGGCACTCTATCCTGCATCTGACTCCAATTTTGTCCGGTTGCATTATATGACAAATAGAGTAGATATTCTCCATGATCCCAAGTTAAACAGGTCACTTATATAATGGTTTCTAAAAAGATTATTTAGTGATGTTGCGTGATTCACACTTGTGTTACTTTTGTGAGGCTAAAGTGCCGCGCTGAAGAGCAGTGCACACGTGGAGTTGGTTAAATATAGCTCGTTTTGCTTTAGTCAAATGCTGTGAGGAAGGTGTCAATGGAGGGGAAAAAATCAATGTTCAAAGTTAAAATATTGACCAAAGTTGCTGCGGAAAGTACTCAGATAGTATCTGAGTCATTGTGTGTTCACCTCCCAAGTATTCATAGCTGTACTAGCGTATTAGGCTGTTATAGAGCCGTTCCTTAATGCAATAAATTACTTTTCCAGCTGTAGGAAAAATGTCTGACGGTGTTTAAAGCAGAATAGAGGAGGAGCAGCTCCTCCAGACTGCACAGAAGCTGTCTGAATAATCATATCACAAGTGAAGCTGAATACAAACCTACACATCTTAACTTATTGTATTGGCACTTAGTCAATAGACGTCCAGATTGTTATTCATTTAGCTCCTGTCTGGCTTGATGTTGGGAGGCAGACCAACATAAAAATGCTGTTATGTTTTGTGAAAAAAAGTAACACTGCTTCTTTCATGATCATTTTATTTGACTGGCAGTTATTACATAATTTCCAGTGACTAGATTGATCAAATGCATTAATCGTAGTTGTTTTATAACACAGTATGATTGAATGTGGGTTTGAGTTGTTTTTGAATCAGTATTGGCAGCATGTACTGGTATGTGGTGAGTTTTTGAGATCTCTGTTTCTGAGATTTCCACTGCCAACGAATACAAATGAGGTACAATAAATGTTGTGTAGTGCTCAAAGCATTGAAAAATGACACTGCTGTCAACAGTTGTTGCCGTCTAGTTTTTAAATGTCACTTTTTTTGCTTTGAGGACCACAAATTGAATCCCATTCATCTCGGTTGTATTTGTGTGGTAGCAGAGAGAACTTTCATCTTTTGAGGAAAACTCAGCATGCAAAGCACACCAAATCAAATGCATTCTGCACAGCTACCAGGGTTAATGAGAATTATTGTGATTCGGCGGACCCTTTTAAATTATTTGGTTTCCATGTGTGTTTTGATTAGATTCAAGTGCTTGTTGCAGAGATATTGTGGTTAGGGCTGCAATGTTGATTAATCTGTCGATTATTTTCTCTATTAGTTGTTTGGTCTATAAAATGTCATAAAATAGTGAAACATGTCCATCCCAGTTTCTGTCTATATGGTGTTTGTTTTTTTTATTAGGGCCCGAGCGCCGACAAGTGTCGGCCTGGCGAAGGCCCTATTGAAATTGGTCCGTTTATTCTTCCGGCTTATTATTATTTTTCTTTTCCACAATGAATTGGCTTTTTGGGGGCCTTATCATATTCAAAAACGCATCAAATTTGGCAGGCATATCAGGAGTGGCGTAAA
>JAOVVB010174616.1:0-11365 GCA_028570985.1 Heterobranchus longifilis | reverse complement strand
TCCACAGCTTGGGTGCAGCCACCCCAAAGGCACGGTCACCTTTCGATTTGAGCCTCGATTTTGGAACATCCAGAAGCTGTTTTTTCAGATTTCAACATGCTGCTCTTAATATCTTCCTTTGTATATTTAATAGGGCTGGGAATCTCTTGGCACATTTTAATTTCCATATTTTGTCTTCCTGTACCATGACATCTGCAAACTTTGACCACAGCGCTTTGGCTTGTAAAGTGTTATTGAATGAAAAAAACAAAGAAAAAAAAAAGGTAACTGACAACAAAACGTCTTCCCTTGCCCTAATTTCTTCTCTAACAAGGGGGGCAGAGGGCAATATCAACGCATTCATTAAGAGGTCGTGGTTTGTACTTATTATTCCATTATCGACCTTGATCTGAAATTTGCATCATGCTTTATTCTTTATTCAGTGGTAATCGATGTGTGCGAGCCTGTTGAGTTTTAAAACCGGTGATTGACATTGATAAATGGGGGCGCCAGTGCAGCACAGAACATAAAAACTGAGCAGAGGGGACTAGTACTGTGGAGGTGCGGAGGGACGCATTAGGAAAATACATCTAAAATCATTAAACCCAAGATGGAAATGAGGAGTTGGCCAACATTTTAAAAGAAAAACTAAAAAAGATGATCCAAGTCTGTGGAGAAAGAAAAAAGCTTGGCGCTCAGGTTGATGTGCAGACACCCGATCAGACAGCCCTTCATCCCTTAACCCCCAGCCAAGAGTAGAGTAGCAAGATGAGAGGAGAAAGGTGGAGGGGGAGGAATCAGCTTTAGAAGTGCTGAAGCTGGATTTTTTTTTTTTTTTTTTTCTTGAGGAGGAAAGAAAGAAATATAGAAAGAACGAAAGGGAGGAGTTCTAGGGAGAAAGAAAGCACAAGAGCTAATCTTCTAAAACAGGGAAAAGGCATGAGTCAGTCAGATGAGAGCAGGTGGAAATGTGGAGCTGAAACAATGTGTTTTTTTCTCCCTCCGCAGCCGAGCTTTCGTGCCTGTGAGACAAAGCTTAAAAGATTCAGGCTAAAGGATCTCAACACAATACCCTGTGCCAAGCAATGAAGATTTTGCTCCTCTAATTCAGCCGCACGGCTCGAGTTAGATGGAATTCACAGAGGAATATGAAGGTCAGGTGCTGTACTATGTACACTCAATCTCCATGGCCATTAGTGCTTACTTATAAAGCCATTAATGGCCATTATCATAATTACCTTTGCTTACTCGCAGAAGCCATTGAGTGAAATCTGCAGAAGTACCCCAGAATTCTCTCTGCCAGAGTGTTTTTCAGGCCTCGCCACCGTGCGTCGTCTTCCGCTCTTCCACCTGACTGCCCTCACCTTCTTCCTGTTTTAAAAATACAACCCGGAGCCGCCTCATGCATATGTTCGCTTGCCACGAAAAGGTGCGCCATTAATATGCGAGTGCATGTCATGAATTAGTAACGCAGCCCCCCCCACCTTGCCAGTGCGGTGTATGTCAAGTTCAGTAAGAACGTAGCTGAGGGAGGACGTCTGGTGGGTTGTAGCGATGTACCTCCCCGCCGACCGTTGAACAAGCAGGGCTGTTGGTCCCCTTAAGGGGGCAATGTGTCCCCGTTCCATACCTGCAACTCAGCTCCCAAAGGGACACAGCTTTCTACACAGCACAATCCTTCTGCTGTGGAGAACTCACAAATAGAACTTTTCAAGATCTCACTGTCGTTGGGACAAATGTGGACTGTGTAGGCTGTGCATCTCCTTGCTTATAGTGCAAAAGAATCTCCCTCTATGCATCCGATCCCTCCTGGACTTCCTTCGTGAATGGCTCTCGTGACAGCGCTTCTCACTTTTCTTGCCCACAATGGACATTCAGCTGCACTACTTTTCTTTTCTTTTTTTTTACCCTTGAGTGAGTTTTCTTTTTCCCAGCTGCTGAATTGACCAAGCGCCATCGTACTTAAGGGTCAAAGGTTGATAACGGCCAACAATCCAATTTCACAGCGCCTGCCTCTGACAGACACCGTGTGATCTTGGGTGGGACCCCTCCCGATCCCCCTCTCTGCATATCCTCAAGAACACTCTGAACTTAATCAAACTTTAATTAGCCCTCCGCTTTGGTGATAATTGGCAGTCGAAGCAGGGCCAGAACTCTGCTCCTGCAGGATGCGGTCTCTGAATGTATCCGTAGCTAATCACGGAGGGAGAGACGCGAAGCCATTGGCCATAATCGGTTCAAGAACCTGATGAGACCACTGTGTAAATGTTTGTAACAGTATGTCAATGACAGTACAGACATGGTGTAAAAGTCTGGTCTGACTGGTCAGACATTGCAAACAAGAAAAGAAGGGACAGCTCAAGCTTTATTTACCAGACTCCATTCCTTCCACCCTCCTTTTTCCTTAATGAATTGAGTTCATGTGGTGCTTTAGCGGGTGATTAGCACATTAGCAGCCATGCCAACAGAAATGGCAGTCCTGTCCGCTGCTCAAAGGGAATGAATTGCTCCGCTCTGCTGCTATCGAAGCGTCCTGTGTAAATTCAGCGTTAATGCAAATGGGTGTAGCATTACGTGGCCACCTTTTGTCAAAATATCTGCTGGCTTGTTTCCTTACTATCTGACTACAATGCTACAATAGTTAGGTGTTCGCCATTTCAATCACAACCACTGCAGCTCCCTCAACCACCACTTTCACAAGTATGAAAACATGTTGGTGGTCTTTAGCTTCCCCTATACTTAGCAAAGATGCCACGGTTGAGGGTGTTTTGACCATTATGACTGCACCATGCAGGTACTCAAAGTGCACTGCATTTTGCCATACTCATGCATAGTGTGAACATAGCGAGTAAGTACAGAAGTGTGCAATTTGAGACACAGCACTATTAGGATTACAGACAAAAGGATGGAAAGAAGCAGACTGGGGAAGCAGTAAAAGGTTTGCACAAGGTGCCTTGAAGCGATAGGTCTTTTTTTCCCACATATGGTGTCTGCCTTGGCTAAACAAAAGCCAAGAAAAAAAAAAAAACATTTCAGTGGGCACCTCCATTGCACTCTATACATTAAAGGTTCACGGCAAATCAAATAGAGAGTTTCTCAATATAAGACATCAGTAAAGGAATCGCATGGGAAAGAAATTGACCTATGTCGGTGATGTGTGCGCGATATCGAGCAGTAGTCAGAAATATGATACATGGGTATGTTTTAAGAGCCAAAAAGTAATAAAAAACAATTATGGTCTAAGCCTCTTTGACCTGATGGAGAAAATCCATGCCAACCCAATCTTGTTGTAGGTGCTATGATCTACTGAATCGAATGCCCTGTGAAATGAAATCAATGGAGTTACTCACTCTAGAGCCACATCAATCTGCCGCGATTGTGGTGTGCATGTGGATTTAGAGGCCTACTGTACCCCCTAAGAAGACTTGAGGTCAACTGCATTAATGTGAAAAGTTTGAGGGTAGCAACCTCAGGTTGCAACACATTTCAAGTCAGTGTTTAACATTGGCAGTGGTGGGCGGCGAAGTGCAGCAGTTTCCTTTGAGAGAGAGCAACTAAATGAAATCACTCCAGCGGAACAATACATTGAAGTCTGTGTTGGATAAGTAATTGTTTCCACAGACACAGATAGAAATGAAAGAATGCAACTGTTAGTGTGGCAAAAACCACAACAGAAACGCAATCAATATCTTTGAGATAAGTTGAGGCTTGATTGAAGTGAAATTTGCAGAATTGATCGCCTTCTGTTTCTTGCGTCTGTTCCTTGTTTTCCCCCCATCAAATTGCAGCTCCACTCATTACTTTCCTGCTTTATTTCTCCTTGTCTATGTGTTGCCAAGGCTACTACTTCTCCTACAGGCATTCCATGTGTGTTTGTCTAATTGCACAGGCTAACATGTCCAGAGACAATGGTGTCCTACTTCTCATACTTGGCCATGGAAATCACATTGATGTTGATAATGTGAGTTTTAATTGGCTTTATAACCCTGTCTTAGCAGAAAAATAACATCAGAAGTAATTTAATTCTGCATTTGATCTACTACTACTACTACAGATAGAAGCATAAATAACATATGAGACAGACTCAATAATACATTATTCGCTCATCTAAACAAAAACAGACAATTCTGACTTTGTCTGGCATCATTCCAGCTTCCAGTGTTACGTCGGATTTTTTTCCATTCGGGATTATTGTCGAAATTTATCTCAACATGTTCAAGTTCATTTGAGCTCCAACTCTGACACTGCTACACTGAAGTTAAGAAGTTTTAAAGGCTCAAACTCTCCCAGTGTCTTTGGGCTTATCCTCTTCTCTTACATTTATCCATTCTTCAGTTGTCATATCGGGACCAAAGGATAAAAAAAGAAAATCACAAATCCATTTTGTCCGCAGCCAGTGTCATTACATGCTATATGAGCTGTCTTGCTTGTTACTTTGCATCAATGGAAATATGCATGCTGTGAATTTCATAAATTGAACTAAATTACAACCATTATAACCATGAGGCATTTAAGCTTTTTGAGCAGCGTTTCTGGTGTCCATCAGTGGGACCGTGGCAAAAAAAGGGCATATTAGGCTTCATGCAGGAAGCAAATATGAACAAATGTCCTCTATCCACTATATATATATATATATATATATATATATACTAACAAAATAAGAATATACATATATATATATATATATTCTTATTTTGTTAGTACCGATTGATTTCTGGGATTCACCAATGTTTTCTTATGTTTGCTCTAAGAACATTTTGAGTGGTTGAGTGCACTCTTACCAAGATGAGAAAAAAAACATCTTGTTTTCATAGTCCACAAATTGTTTGTCCAACACAAGGAAACAGAAGTTATGTGGGGGTGGGGGTGGTAGACAGCTTGCTTATATGCTTGTGTGTATGCTGTGTGTATGTGCACATGAAGTTATGCAGATTTGCATTGTGTGTGTGTGGGTGTGGATGCAGATGTGCATGTATGTTTGGGTATGGATAAGTAGGGGTATCTCGTGCGTGCATGTGTGCAGATGAGTGTGCATGTGTGAATGTTTCCATGGGTGCGGATATATAGGGGTATCAGGGCAACTTGCAATGTTGCTTCATATGGTAACAACACTGAACTGTCTGTGAATGACCGTCCTTATGTTTTATGTCCAGTGACGGACAATGGAAATTAGCAATAGCTATAAATGTTGTGATACATTGCATTGATTAATTGTGCTATGCAATTTTTATGCAACTGTATCTGTCCCAACCAAATAAACTCAATAAATACATTTGAGGTGTGTGTGTGTGTGTGTGTGTGTGTCAATTTTATATGCACACAGCAAAACACCTGACCTTATATAGTGTTTAGGGGGCATTATCTATGCTAATAGACAATGTGCCTCCAATTTATGATCAGGTGGGATTCATTCAGTAGAAATGTTCTGATCCCATTTTTTCCTTCCCGACACGGATATTAATTTATTTTAACAGCTTTACAGATAATTAATGCCATATAACTTTCTATTATATAGTTGAACAGTCATGCATAAGGTAAAAAGCACATAAACTACTTTAGAATAGTTATTGGTGCTAAATTACATGGTAGCGGATCGGTGCATAGACTAGCACACGTGCTGATACTGATCATTTTAGGCAGTATTGGAGGCATTTCTGATACTTTTATCAGTATCGGAACAACTATATTTCATGATAGTCGACTAGTCATTGATTATTGAAACGATTAGTTGACTAATCGGATAATGAATCGCACAATTACTCAATGGCTCTTATTTAGCTATCAGCTTTTAAATTTAGCTTGAGGTTGTTTTAGACATGTGCAAAATGTTTTAGTCCAGTTTTAGTCGACAATTTTAGTCAACTTTTAGTAATTTTTTTTTCTCTCTTTAAACTGATTCAATTAAGCTAATACAGGTATCAGAAGTTGTTGTTTTTCTACGTTATCATAAGTTAAGTGTCCTTCAATATAAATAAAACATCATACAAATGATTAATCATCAACCTTTTTATTCATCTATAAAGATTTGAAACTAGATCTAAATCAGTCAGGTTTGTAATTTATCATTTGCATGTTTGTTTTGATGTTAACAATGCAGCTTAATTAAAGAAAAAAATTTTTTTTGTAAAAAGCAGCATTTGGTCTCATTTATATGCATATGGAATATGATGCCCTATGCCAAACAAGATTGTGCATAGGGCCCCAGCCCCCCAAAAAAACTTTAATATGGCCCTGCTAGCTGGTCTCCTCTGCAGCTCCTGTCACAGAGAGGTGCAGCATGTCAACAAGGATACAACGTGATGGAGAGCTCTCATCTCAGACAAGTTATGTCTCATCGAGGAGGAAGTTGTTCACGTGAGTAATATGATTTGAGCTGTCATAGTTAACTTTATTGTCAGATCACTCACGGCAAACGTCGGATGCTGATTCGTTAACGAGCAGTAACTAACGTTACCATGCAACATCAAACTTAACTGGTAACATTAACTTCAATAAAACAAACTTATAACCTACTGACAGTGATTGAAACCCCCTGCGCTGTGTTTTCATGCTGCTTCTTGTTGTAATATTAAAATATTTCAGTATCCAAGCACGATGGCCATCTCTGCTCTGCTTCCATCAGCTTCAGAAAAACAATGTTTAGTTCAGCTCCACAGCAGGAAAAACACACGACACAACTGTCGGCAATTACATTCGCCGGCAACAAATTTAATTCTCGATTGTCGGAGTTCACTTCTCTCTTTTTTTTTTTTTCTTCTCTTAGTAGAAAATGAAGACAAAACATCAGAGACATTCAAGAGAATGTTGCTGCATGAGGCCCACTGACAAGGTGAACAGGACAAAGAGAAAGAACATTGACACATTGTATTATTCAGCTAAATACCTGCCGCTGCTGCTGCTGCACTTGAAAGCAAAGCACTTGGACCATGATGGGGGGAAAAAATAGACATTTAGCCACAGCCATCTATAGTACATTGAATGGTCTTCATTGATTGCTGTATGAGGCTCCATGTTGACAGACTCTTATACATATATGTGCTCTTGTAGGTTTGCTCTTGAGTGTTTAACCAGACTGCCCAAGGTCCAATACTCCAGGGATCCCCCTGTGCACGTCAAATTTTGAAGTTCCCTTGTACACCACAACAAAGTTACCTCCCAAGGACGTAGCGTTAGCATTCAAGGATACCAGTTTGACACAGACTGGGCAGACTCGTCTCCCTGCTGGGCTGGTAAAAAGCAAACGGGGAGGGAAAAAAGGGTAAAGCCTTTCAAGTGCAGGCTTCATGGACTTGTCAATAGCCGGTATTGACCCTTTCCCGCTTTTATTTAATAAGGTTCCCATTCCTAAGGCCTGATTTGCTGGATACTCATTGCTATGCTAGTTGTGCTGCAGCATGCTGTCATACTGCTGATGCCACGTATTTCCGCATTGATTACACCTCTGGGATTAGCTCAAATGCAAATGCAAGTGTGTGTGTGTGTGTTTGTGTGCGCATGGAAGTGTGTGTACTAAGAGTGCTAGAGAGGAGTGAGTAAAGGAATATCACAGCCTTACAAAGACTTATCCACATTGTTTGCTGTACGTATTACGCAATCTATGCTTTCGAACAAGCTGCCATGCTTACAACACATGCGCATAAATGACAAAAAAAAGCTATGTATATAAAGTCTGTTCATTCAGTCTATTAATATAGCATCTAAATAGATTCCCTCCCCCACATACGCCCCTAAAAAAAACAATGGGAAGCTTCCATACAGGCACACTGGCAGCTGTGAGAATCTGGCTTCCTTGAAAAGCCTGGGAATCATTACAAGGAAAAACAAAAAAAAAACGTCAGGCAGAGCGAGATTAACATGCAGCAAAGGAGAAGTCCCCTGTTTCATAATTACGCTGTGGATTAAACTGTGATCAGACCTTCTGAATTGATCCTCATGAAAGCATCAGCATGCGGCGTCCTTGCGCATTTACGGAGTGCAGTAACTGTACACTCAAGCATTTTACCTTATTAAATAAATCCAATCTTGATTTTGTGAACGGCGCATGTTCACAGATGTGAAGGTCGGTGCAACACAGCAGGCTGATTTAATCTTTCTGCCATGTTTAATTCGGTTTGCCTCTTTTGTGTGCAGGTGATGCTCCTGTTGTGCGAGAGATTTAGCAGTTGTGTTGTTGTAAAAGGTACAGTGTCATGACTCCTGCGCTCATCTCTTCTGTACCCGCATGGTTAGATTTGAATAATTTCACAATCTGCTCTCTATTGGCCACAAGTAATCAACAATTTGCAGTGGTGGAATGTGAGTATTTCCATTTTCTGCAACTCAGCAATAATCAATATTGCACTTTTTAGTAGGGACCGACCTATATGGGATTTTTGACACTGATACCAATTTTAGAAGGGAAATATTCACCGATTACCAATATGACGGCAATATAATACATTTTTGAGCTGGAATGAAAATAGACCTTTTCTATGTAGATTGTGCACCAATTTTGCATCGATATGACTATGCATGCAAAGGTACTCTTAAACAAATAACTTTATTAAAGAATATTTAACGTTATTATACATTATACATACAGTCAAGGGTGCTCCGATCAGGATTATTGGGGCTGATCACCGATTGCTGGAAGCAGCAATGGCCGACCCCGATCACCGATTACAGGGTCTATTTATTTAACTATTCTTAACAACATTGTATACTAAGTATTATTAGATTAGGAGAAGTTTTCATATTGCTGCACATCAGAAAACATACTGCTGGATACCAATATGTCTGTGACAGGCCAATAATATCAGCTGAGCGATATATCGGTCTGGCTCTACTTTTTAGTCCTTTGTTGAATACTCAATTCTGATTGGTCAATAACGGTTCTACAGTCTGTTATTTCTGTATAGCAGGCCGTCGCTATGGACACAGTTCTGATCATTGACTCTGGAGGACCCTGTCAATAAATCTGCAGAAAGAAGTCTGGTCAATTTAAAGTCAGCTGTGGCAAAAAAAAAACAAAACCTTAGCTTTCCTATCAAAACACCATGGAAGATTTTTCTAATAGTAATCTTAAGTCTGGTTAATCAAAAATAAAATGTCAACAGACTTTGACAGTTATGGGGAAGAAAACCTCAATCAGGTGCTGCAGTCATTTCATCCATCTGTTCAGAGTTTATGTTTATGTATGGACACAGTTCCAACCGCAGAATCTAACGGACATTTTATTTTATTTAATACAAAATTATTTCTTAATTCACTAAAATCGTTTTTAAAATCAGTATTTTGAATAAAATAATGTATTTCTTTAGAAAGTGGGTGTGTAATAAGCAGGATAATGTAGAGCAAGTGTGTCATTATTGCAAAATTAACCCATTCAGGGTGATTCAAGGCCATCTGAAATGGACCATTCTGCAGTCAGCATGTTTACTTTATGTTTATTTTAAGTATATTTTGATATAAGATGGTACTTTCACATGTATTTGTTTGCTTTTTTGTACACTGTGGTACCACTACTTCTACTACAGTAAAACATCTGAGTACTTCCACCACTGAATATGAATTATATTAGTCATTTCTATTTTTATATAATATAATTCTACAACACCTGAAGCCTAGGAATTGAGATAGTATTTCCACCAAAAGTATTTTTTTCACCAAAACATGCTCCCAGCAGAAACCATGTTCTGAAGACCACCATATGTTGTGAAACAAAGCTGCCAAACTGTCATAAACATCCAAATACAACATCAGAACGCAGTTATTTTAATGGAGTTGGTTCAACTTTTGAGCCTGCAGCTGCTTCTTCCAATTACTTTTAATGCTAAAATAGAAACTTATCAAACTCAAAAATCTGTCAGCAAAAGATAAAGTATGCAAGTGATTCAATAAGAGCCTCCATCAGCAAAATCGGAGTGCAGTGTGATTCAATAAGTACAAAAGACAGCCTTGCTGTTACAACAAAACATCCCATAGGAACGGTCCTGAACCAAAACTGGACAAAAGCATTGCCGAAATGTCTGGATGTGCGGGATTCTCCTTCTGCATGCAATATCTCAGATTAGTACTGAAAAAGATGGCCGGGTGCAGGCTGTCCTCATTCACTGTTTATTCATATACCTATGAAAGGTCATGCACTGTAATTTGCATGCACATTATTCACGAAGACCCATATTAGTGTTTGCAGCGGCGACCTCTAGTGGCCATAGTGATTATGACTGGAACAAAGGAGAAAGGCAGGTGACGTAGTCTAAGAGCCTTTTCTGCATTTGCAATATACTCTGGTGCATTCCTTAAACTTTTATGTTGTGTGTCTTTGAATTGTGAGGTGCATTGATAGCATCCTGCATGGTGAGTCTGCACTTCAAATAATGTTCATTTGATTTGATTTTCAAATTCCACATATGGGAGAAGGTTCAGGGTTGTGGATGGGTCCAAAGACACAGGACTGTCACCCAGGAGACCGGTGTTCATGTCCCAGAAGTACTTATTTTAACACAAACCATTATCTTTTTTCTAACTTTAACCAAGTAGTTCTGGTGTCTGTCACGTAACGGTCACGGTCACATACTGGTCGCCACTTCACAGCTTTAAACAGAACGATCATATTAAACTTAACTGGTCACGTAATGGTAGTTTTGGTGCCTAAACCTAACTGTCACTTAACGCTCACAGTCAAGATATCATACAAACCACTGTGCGAAAGTTCTTGTAAGATATAACCGCTGTATGATAATATGTTGTCATATGCCACCTGGAGTAATTTATTCCTTATTCTTTCACACTTTTCCCGCCATTTACGAGATTGTCCGTCATTTACGACACGACGCTTCCCCGCCATTGACAACATTTTCGCTGTTATACCGCGGGGGGATGTTGCAGATCTTGTGAAAATAGTTCCACAGTTCTGGCTTCAAAAACTGAGCAAAGAAGAAGATCAGCGGTAAACCGGAAGTAGAGAGACGTAAGGAAAACAGCCGTGCAGAAGCCGAAATTGAGTGAGTGTCAGATCAAGTTTACCAGGATATGGGCCCCCTCCCCTGGGCTGGAGGGGAGGCTGGAGAGGCTGATTTTTACCCGAGCGAGGGACGCCTTCCCTGGGGTGGATCTGAGTGTCGGGCTGGGTGACTAGAGCTCCAAAATGACTCTTTTTTTCCCCAGAATTTTTCAACCATATAACGGACCTACCAGAAGTAGACAGATAATTTCATATATTTCAGCAAATAAGACATGGGCAAAAAAATGCAATTTTTTTTTGCCTGAAATGTTGGTTTTCATGAAAATGATCAACAGTCAAGTTAAAAAAAAAAATTAAGCTACAATAAAATGTTTTTTTTTCTTCTATAAAAACAGAAGGTCTGATCTTTCTTTTGATGTATTAAATGTTTACATATTCATA
>JAOVVB010174595.1:0-11365 GCA_028570985.1 Heterobranchus longifilis | reverse complement strand
ATGTTGATTTACATAAAATAAGGTTTAAATGTCAAAATTAAAGATCATTAAACTCTATATGTGGCTTTTGCATTTTTAAAAATTTACTTTTATACATAAACAATACCCTGATTTATGGTTTTATATAGTTATAAGTAAAAAAAAACATCAAATTAAAGAAGCATTTAGTTTTTATCCGATTAATCGATTAACCACTTTTAGAGTTTAATATTTAAGTTGTTCATGGCTGATTAGTATAGTGTAAGAGCTAAAATGAGTGTTATTGTGGGTGAATGTGAGTAAATGCAGGATAACTGGTCTAGGGCCTGAAGGATTTCATAATGGAAATGTGTTTTTATTTATATTCACAATGTACAAACTGCAGTCTCGTGCTGTTTTATTTTTTAGATCAAATGAACAGAGCATTCCAATGTGCCAAGTCTAAAATGGAATTTATCCAGATAGCTTGTTTTTGATTTGATTAAATCTGTAAGTAAAAGCACAGCTGTGTGTCAATAAAAGCACCGCTGCTCTTTAAGGCACTCCTGAAACGCTGTTTAGAGTACTCTTGATCCTAAAGAGCTTCTGGTAATTGCTCCTAATCCATGGCCCAAGTGAAGGAGTACTTTCCTCGACTTCTATTAATTGTTTTGCCACTTGACACTAAAATGTTGCTCTAAGTGGCGTTATACGCGCCGACCCAGATCTGCTAATAATGATCATTCCATGGATTAATGTGGTTCTCTGACCATGCATGCAAATTTGATTAGAATAGCCGGATTGTGTTTTCTGAGGTAATTGAGTGCTCTCATGCTGATGAGAGAGGGCAGATATATCGAGACACGCAATCATCAGCAGCTGGAGAGCAGAAACGGAGAGAGAAGGAGCACTGTTTATTTCTCCAGCATTTCAAAAGCTATTCTAAGGGAAGCATTTGAAGTAATGCTGTAATGGATTTTATTGTTTTGTTTTGAGAACTTTTATTTCCACTGTATGATTGGCCTTGAAATAAAAAATCTTTTTCTAACCATATTTGTTCTGAGTATAGAACTAGGAAAATAGGATTTTATCTATTCATTCATACTTCAGCACAAGAGCAATCCATGTCTTGAGTAGCTCTATAAAGAAATCACTACCTTGGGGTTAGGTTTGCTTTTGTATCAACAACATGAAAGCTGCTAAACTCACTCAAAATCATTCTCAAAATTATTCTAAATCAGTCTGTACACAAATTGCCTCATTTAGTGCACTGTGTTCACTTGGACACACTGACCTTCAAAATGCAACACCCTGATTACTAATTATTCTCACTCATGTCGCATCTGTGCAAACTCAATCGGAAGAACACTTCACTTGTGTCGGAGCATAAAAGAGGCCTCGAGTGATTTATACAGGTGTTATGCAAGAAGATGAAGCAGCAAGTTATCCAGGCCTTTAGAGAAGGGAAAAGGCAAGTAACCACTTTTTCAGTGGTTTTTTTTGTACCCTCTACTGTAATGATCATAGAAATGTACCCTATAGTAAAATGTTTTTTTTCTATATTTACATATACATAGTAAGATTCATATGCTATAAAGGGTCTGTATGCTTCTCACAGAAAGATGCCCTGAAAGAGGTGGCTGAGGACGGAAATTTAATGATGAGGCAAAGCAAAGACCAAGTCCTTTTAGACTATCAATTTCGCACACCTTGATCATGTTCCTGTATGTAGGTGGCAGGAGAGGAACATCATTGACAAGCATTCTGTTGTCAGTGTCCCTGGGTAGTGGGGGTGTAAACATCACCACAGGTGCTGCTATTGGTCACTCCTAGCTTGCTAATGTTCCTTGACAAACTCAAAAATATCCTCATCCTCCCACAGGAAAATGAACAAGAGCAGTTCACCTCACCTGAGTTCTCAGTAGGGATAATGTCAATTTCCGCTCGACCACTCTGGTCCACGACTAGTTTACCAACAACCCACTTTTTGTAGCGCTGTACTGTCCACCATATTCCCCATTTCTAAATCTAATAGAGGATCTCTTTTTGGCAATGGAATGTGTATGAATATTTATTTTGCTACCTTTCTGTATCTGTGCGCTAATTTCTCTTTGTAGTGTAATTTGTCATTGTATGTTACAGTGTAACTTTTTCCAGACACTTGTATACACTCGAATATGTCTCATGGCCTCATGAAGCCCAAATATACATGAACACACATTAAATTGATCACATTTATCAGTTTTTATTTGATGGTTTGTAAGAGATGAACATACGATAGCATGTGTACGGTATATCGTTTTTTTGTAGAAGAAATCAGTTTTGAGAAGAGAGAGCATGGAACATCATTTTGCAAGATATTTGTGGAGTTTGACGAAGTAGATAAGTCTTTTCATTTTGGACAACTTCTGAAAATGTGTTTACAAGATTAAGGAAAAAAAATTACCTTTCTATAAGGATTCTCAATGGGGTCAGGGTGATTTTACAACACGTGTATATAATTGTGCCAGTTTTAAAAGCTTCCTGGAACATGTGTGGCTGGAACCTACTTGCTTATTAGGCAGCGATTCAAAACTGTCTAGTCTTGTTTACGCTGATCCATGTTATAAACGCACGATTATTTAAAGCTGTCCGCAATTAAATTCAGCAAACTCAGGAGTCTTGTGTTGACATCTCACCGCTCCAGGATCCTTGCTTTGATCCTGGGCTTGGATTAGTTTATGTGTGGGTGTGTGTACTGTATGTTCTCCCTGTGATATTGTGGGTTTCTTTTAGGTTCACAGGGTTTCCTCCCTCACAAAATTCCCAAAAGCATGCTCATAGGTGGATTAGTGATTATAAATTGCGGATAGGTGTGAATGAGTTTTAATAGGTATGAGTGGCGGCCATGTTGCGCATGTTTCCGTGCTAGCCCTGACCGAAGATTAATGAATGAATGAAAAAGCATCTATAGTTAAAGTCAACTTAATTGCTATTCACAATAGTATAACTTTGGTAGTTTCACTGTGAGCCGGTAAATATGGTGTAATATACCTTAATGCAATTGTTAGTGCAAAATGCCTACAACATAACACACATGCTAAAAAAAATCTGTAGGCAAAGATGACTGATGTAGATCTGGGGACAGATATGATATATGATTTGAATAAGCAGTCGAGAGTGATTCTACGTATTGACCCAGCCTATAGTTTGTGAAATTTCTACTTAAATCTGTAACTTTAGTTTTGTTGTGTGCAGCTGATGTAGAATACTATTTCATTTACTGTATATAGAATTTGTACAAACTGCTTTTACATGACCAGCACCCATCCTAATAAAATAACTCAATGTTTGTGCTTCACTGACATTGCATTTTACTTTATATTATTTACTGCATGATTTTCTATTACTTATTTTTATTTCTGGCAAGATATAAAATTGTATTTCTGGCTGCTGAATTTAATATCAGGATTTTAACTTTAGGTATGGACAGTCACATTGCTGCTGTCACACACACACACACACCATATTTTTTTACACTTCTATATTATTATACCTGTATTTTTGTACTTCACAATTTACACTTAAATTTCGTTTACTCTGTGTTTAATTAATATTTTTATTTTATAATTTAATTCCCAACTTAAATTTGTATTTTATTGCAAATTCTATCTTAGTTTTATTGTATTCTATAGTGCAATTTTTTCATTTGTAGTGAATTTCTTTTCTATATCATTTAACTGCATATCATACTGTTTATGGTTATGTATGTGATAAATAAAATTTGAATGATAAAAATAAAATATGATCACACCCTTTAGATATGAAGTGAGTCATTTTGGTTATGAGTGTTATTCAGTTGAGAATGCTCCATGTGGAAGTCATCACAGACTTTGACAAAGGCGCCTGAAAGATTCACGCACCCCGAACAAAGGAAACCCTCTGGTTAGCGAGAGTTTCTCGGCCCAGTTCAGCATCTGCATCTTTCCCACGCTGTAAATCAGCATGTGGATAAGAGCTGGAAGAAGCTGAACTACTGCAGGCCAGATCCTTTACTGCCTGGAAACACAAAGAATAAGTTAGCGATGTTAATTTGAGATGTTGTTTAATTGTCACATTATAGTATTAAAATGTAGTTAAAATCAGAACTGTTCATTCACTTCTTACGTTGTATGTGTTAATGCACTTCTTATGGAAGATGTTCTGTCTACAGGCTGCACACCTACCAGATGTGGCCGCGTGGTTTTAGACAGTGTTGTAACCACAGACGAGGCACGTACACTGAAGAGGTAAGTGTATGCACGCACACATTCAATATGAAAGACATCCAAGAAAACTGCACACACGTTTTTAATAAAATGTTCTCTTGGATTCCACAGGCTAGCAGAAAGGGGCCTGGCGCTCGGTGGTTCAGATGGTGGTGTGAGTAGACTTTTTTTTTTAGTTTTAGATTTATTCTGTGTTCTCATTACTAATTTTACCATAACTTGTGATAGCTGACGCGGAAACCTGATCTGTTCTGTGCATCATTGTAAAATACACAAGGGGGCAGTATACTACTAGACCATTCACTTAAAAATGCAATTAATCTGACAAGCAACGCTTGGTTAATCAGACTGACTTTTAGATGTTAGATTGATAGACTCAACCTTGTTCCTGTAATCACGAATCGTCTCATTTGAAGGATCCCTTTTAAAATATAAGTACTAGAAAATGCGATATGAGCCATAGCATTAAAATACGTATATAAGTATACACGCCATGTATATACATGTACAGTAGATGCATCTCAATAAATTAGAACATCATCGAAAAAGTTTATTTTAATTTAGTAATTTAATTGAAGACTTTTAACAAAGACATGTTGGGCTGTGCTGAGTTTGAATCTGATAAAACACAGTGGACCAACAACAGCAGATGACATGGCTCCCCAAACCACCGCTGACAAACTTTACACTGGACCGCAAGAAACCTCTCCCGTCTTCCTCCAGATTCTGGAACCTCAACTTTCAAATTGAATGCAAAATTTACTTTCATCTGAAAAGAGGACTTTAGCCTACTTCGCGACTGTCCAGTCCTTTTTGTCCTTAGCCCAGGTAAGACGTCTCTGATATTGTCTCTGGTTTAAGAGTGGCTTGACACAAGGAATGTGACAGTTGTAGCCCATGTCCTGGATACGTCTGTGCGTGGTGGCTCTTACAGCACTGACTCCAGCTGCAGTCCACTTCTTGTAAATCTCCCCCAAATTCTTGAATCGGCTTCATTTCACAATCCTTTTAAGGCTGCGGTTGTCCCTGTTGCTTTTGGAACTTTTTTTTTTTTTTTTTTACCACATTTTCATCCAGCTTTCCGTTGATGTGCTTGACTACAGCACTCTGTGAACAGCCAGCCTACTGACCCAGACTAAAAGAGCATTTAAAGGCTAAGGAAACCTTTGCAGGTGTTTTGAGGTAATTAGCTGATTAGAGTGTGACATCATGAGTCTCCAATATTTAACTTTTTTACCATATTCAAATTTCCACTTTGAAGCTTCACTTTTTGAATTGAATTACTGAAATACGTCAATTTTTCGATGATATTCAAATTTATTGAGACGCATATATACAGTATATACACACAGCATATATACTGTATATTGAGGAACAACAATGATGCATTGAGAGTTAGGTGATAGAGCAAATTTTGTGCCATTAATTCTGATCAATTGTGCAGCCTGTAAATGTCTTGTCGAGATTCATCATGGCTGCTGCTTTCACAAAGAGATAAGGAAATGTTTGGCGTTTGTGAGCTTGTCACTGTAATAAAACAAGCATTAACTGGTTCTTCCTGCTGCTAAAGCAACACTATTAAAGCTGCAGATCTTTTTTATCCTAGCTTTGGGATAAGTGTTTTAAAAAATCAATGAGGTATAGTAGAAGAATAGCAATTTTGCAGTTCTCTGACATTTTATTTCTTACCAAAGCTTTCTGAGCACCTTTCAGAAATATTGCATTCCTGCGGTAGGAGCGATTTTTTTTATTTTTTTTTTCCTCGGCTGCACAAAATCCTGTCAGCTCTTCAGAAGGATTATGGTTCAAGACACTAACCATCTTCACTGCCTCATCTTTTTTATAAAATGTTATTGTGTGGAGCTGTTGGTGGAGCAGTGCTGTGTGTTTGGGAGCAAGCCAAGCACATTGGGAATTATTAATGTGCTGTGCTGAGAATAAGTGCCCAGAATCCCACAGCTGCCATGCACCCATCTGACAAGCCATTGCAAACGACTTAAACACACTGAAGTGCTGAACTCCGTACACTGCGTTACCAAAACTCTTATCTCTTCTGGAGTGTTCGTTTAGCTCTGTGGAGCCTTTTCTGCTCTTCTGTGTTTTCCAACAGAGGATATTACTTTTATAAAATATTTTAATCTGTCTGTTTCTATTTATTTGATCTACTCTATGTGTGTGTGTGTGTGTCTGTGTGTAGGCATCCATTCTGGATCTGCACTCTGGAGCTTTGTCGATGGGAAAAAAGTTTGTAAATATCTACAGGTGAGCAAACAAATCGGGGCGCATAAACTTGTGCATGTGGCTCACGTCTGTTTGGCTAGTTTATTACATTTCCAAGCTAACACAGGGTATCTCACTGCGACTTTCATCTGCACATCAAAGTCTGTCTAATCTCGGCCTTTTTCATTGGAAAACCGAGTAATACTTTTATTTTAGTAAGTACTTGCCTTTATTCGTAACACCTGGATTTTCCCTTGTTTTGCAGAGTCACTCTGTAACCTCACACTGTTTACTTCACCATGTGGCGATTGTTTTAGCGTTCAGGATGCTCCTATGATCCTACATATGTTAACCAGTCCTCTTTAAATAACAGGATCTGTCAGGGTCAATTCATTTTATTTGGTTCATCTGTTTTTTTTTCTTCAGGTATTATAGTAACGAAATAAGAGATATCTTCACTGAAGACGATTTTGAGCTCTACAGGTACAGTATATCTCCAATTTTATTAATTCAGCCATTCATGCTTGTGTCAGGTTTACAGTTATTGTAGTTATTTTTACAGCATAGCAAATATATAAATCATATGGTAAAATCAATTAAAGGAGAGAATTAAAGACATTTAATCTGATAAAGATCATAAACATTTGTTAGATTTATAATACATATGTCACAACAAATAGGGCAGTTGACAAAGCAATCTGGCATATTTATACCCAACGTCAGGAAGGAAAGTGTGGGGCATTATGGGGCAAGCTGCTGAAAAGATAAAAAAGTCAGATGTAGCTGTATAATCAAAGGATTGGAAACATAAATGATTATAGAGTATTTGCCTCATCACTGTTAGAATGGAAAATGCAGTCATTTCACTATTATTACATTAGTAAAATACACTATACAATATATGTATTTATAATAATAATATATATATTTTAACCTTATACTAATAAAAAATAAATATGTAAAAACTAGCAGAAAAAAAATAGCATAATTTTCTCCTAAGGGAAAAAGCATTGGTAACTTTACACAATCAATTTTTGCACTTTTTGCATTATTTGCATTTTTTAATTTTATTTAAATTTTTTATAATTATGCTGTAAAACTTGTGAGTTCTTCATAAATGTGCCCTGCTCCAAATCAGGGCTGTGCGTGGCAGAATTCAGAAGGTGATTGCTGAAACCTTTGGGTTGGATTTCAATAAGCTGTACCTCACCAAACCCACCTTCTTCTCCCGTATGAACAGCACCAGTGCTAAGACCACTCATGATGAGTACTGGCACCCACATATTGACAAGGTGACACACACACACACACACACACACACACACACACACACACACACACACACACACACAAGTTGATCTTAGAGGAACTCGGGGTCTGACAAGGCATTGTGAGACGATGCACTGTGATGCAAAAATTTATAATAATTATCATGGAATGTGTGATTGACTTTTGGAAATCATTTTTATTTGTATAGCGCTTTTAACAGTGATCATTGTCTTAAAGCATCTTTACAGAATAAAAAAAAGGAAATGACCTAGAAATGGTACAAAAAAATATAGACTATAATTATCAATTTCTCCCTGATGAGCAAGTCGAGAATGACTGTGGCAAGGAAAAAAACTCCCCAAGATGACAATAGGAAGAAATCTTATGAGGAACCAGACTCAACAGGAGACTCATCCTCGTTTGTGTGATATCAGATAGTATATCCCCAAATCGGTGTTGTATTAATTATACATTTAATGAAGTTACACTGTGTGAGCACTAGAGGTCACAAGCTGCACAATCCATAGTGTTAATATATACAGTATAGAGAGCGTAATGATCACATGTGCTGCACTTGTGAAGACTGATAGCTCAGATTGCCACAACCAACACACATTATATGTTATATGCTTCCATGGCAACATTATAATGTGTTCAACAGCCACAGTACGTGTTGACTTGCCATGCTTAATTATTGCTCTAACATCTTTACACACCGAGTCCCTGGCCAATATAAAAGCCTGTGTTTGACTTCGAGACGAGTTAAAGAGCAGCTGCATGAGTGCAAATCTTGTGTATTAGTCAGAAATCCATCGAATTCAGCAGCCAAAACTGAGAAAAGCACGCTCAAATGAGGATTAACATGATATTAGCCCATAGTAGGAGCACTACTCACCGTTAACTAGTAGACTTGCTGAACAGAATTACATGGCATTTCACCAGAAAATGTTGTGTAGATAATACACTCACAGTTGGAGAAGTGGTTATAACAATTACTAATTAGTTTTGGAGAGAAGGTTACCCATGACGAGAAGTTTTAAGCAGTTTTATTTCGTATGAGGTGAGAAGAACAGTAAGAACGGTAAACTTGGCTGCGTTCTAGCAATTTATTTGCAAATACTGTCATATGTCATTTATCCAAGTGATTCACATGTATGAAATAAAACCTTCCTTTTATAGTCAACATGGGTGTTTTAGAGCAGGAACATCAGAAGCATGGGGGACTAATAATGTATTCTATAATAACTATGTCTGTTGCATTTCAGTGTCACTCATACACATGATATGAGAATATTTGTGAACAGCAGCTCTGCCTCAAACCTTTGCACAGGGATTTGTTTTTAATAATGTTGCTGTCAATGAAGCATCATATTAACCTTCCAATGTTTTGACCATTTTTTAAAATCCTATAGCGTCTCCTTTCTTGTGATCTTTCCTTATGTGCTTTAAATGCAGCGTTTCAATATTCCCTGATATTTGTTTGACTTGTACAGCTTAGAAATGAACTCAGAGCGTGTTTTCGTAGACATGCAATTTGCTCTCTCTCACTCGCTCTCTTTCCCACTCTAATTGGCGATGAGGATTGCTTGACTCCTGGCCTGACTTCAAAAGCATCATCACCACCTGAGATAATCAGAGCAGCCGATGAGCCACACGAAAGAAAAAAAAAATCTATCTGTTTATTGAAGTGAACATTCATAACTCTGAATCCTATCACATTTTTAAAGGCTCATTCCAGATATAATATATGATTTCTTACTATATTGGGTTTTTGCCAGAACTCACTACAGTCTGTCTGTGCAAAAATCATGTTAATGGATGTAGTGAACAGATGTTTTCTTCAGTGCTTATACAGGATGCTCTTTAGCATGGTGCGGAGAAATGAGCTCAGCTACGTCTTAAACCCTTTAATGTAAGCAGTAATGAATAGGTTTACAAATCAGTCGGTTAATTTGTGTGTTTATTTGTCAAAGTTACTCAAATACTCTTCTATACTGTAAATGTCAATCAGTTTCATGCCTTCATTCAGGAGAAATTTCATCACAAGTCCCGGTTTGACTTGAACAACCTGTGTGTACAGCACTGTATTTATAATGCTTGAAATGTGATGTTTATTTCGTTAGTAATGCAACTAGTTTAGAATGTACTAAAACAGGGCCACAAGGACAGGTGACAGGGTCCCAATTTTTTGTCTTTTTAATATTTCAGGCTATTGTGTATTCATGATACATCTGCATAAATTTCTCTCTCCAATTACCTGTCGTTTCCTGACACGAATGTTCTAACTGCCCCAGACCTCCATTTACATAAAAATTATGAAACTATTTTGGTGTTAACATGAAGCAGTTTTATATGCTGCACCATTTGCTTCTTTAAGATTAGAGAAGACCATTTTAACGGTGGAGTATGATTAAAAACTGTTCGACTGGGATTTCCACTATTACTATTTTCTTGAATATGTTCTAGGAACAGCTGAAGCAGGACCGGTCTTATCCATGTGGAGTTCTTAATAAAGTTAAACCTGAACTAACATCTAGAAATATGAGAGTTATTCACCTTGGATTGACTGGACATTCCTGTCCAATAAAATCACAGGGACACAGAAGAGCAGGAGACTGTCAGTGCATGATAAGAAAAATGAGAACGTATTTATGTTAGATTAAGGAAAAAATGTTTCACAGTGCAAATCATTCTGTGTAATTTATTCAATTTAACCTTGAAATATTTTTTTGAGGAAAAAGAAACTTGGAATGTGTCTGTCAGAAAGACTGATTTAGCAAATTTATGGTTTCTACAGGTGACATACGGGTCCTTTGACTACACTTCATTACTTTACCTAACAGACTACGGCGTGGATTTTGGAGGGGGGCGATTTATCTTTATGGACCCAAATAGCAACCGAACAGTGGAGCCCCGCTCAGGTACAGTACATGCCGTTGTGTTGTATGATTTTGTTGAATTCAACTGTAAAGTCAAACATGGGAATGTGTGTTAAATCATTTTGGAAGTGAATTAATTGTGAGACCAAAGTTGCTCCCATTGAAATAATCCTTCGCATCTTGACAGTAATGCAGGATAATGGATCAGTTATCAAGAAACCTATATTATAGGTTCTTATATATAAATCATATATTGTGTATGAAAGGGTTGCATATTTACAGTTTTCCCGACACTGCTTTTTGCCTGGCAGTTTTTAAACAGTAGTAGATTCAAGGTTCCTTTGTTTCCAAGTAATGTATTTGCACAGGTAGTAATTATTGGTCCGAGCTATATTACTTGTGAGCCATAGAGTTTGTAGGAGGTGTCAATTATTTGTTATTAGAGGTGATTATCTTAGCTTCCTGTCTTGAGAGCTACATTAACTGCATTTTCTGTATTAATATTTGTCAGATATACATGATAAAATATTATCTTGCTATACTTGTGGTGGCTTTTGTCAGAAAGAAAACAATATCTACACAAGCCAGTGTGAGATACCTGGATCTCATTTAGTATTCTTATTCCTTTTGGCACCAATTTAGAAATGTGTGTATTCAATTCAATTCAATTTGATTTACATAGCGCTTTTAACAGTGGTCATTGTCTTAAAGACGTTTCACAAAAATGAAAAGAAAATTTGAAAAGAAAATTTATGGAAGTGTGTATGTGTGAGAAAAATGTGTCTAGATAAT